>CM073760.1:93436423-93610057 GCA_037127475.1 Arma custos | reverse complement strand
GCCAAAGAGGTTAAGAAATAAAAAAAAATTGGGAACTTTTTTTTCACTCCATTTAATAAATCTAGTTTAAATTTTAATCTTTAAATATCTTAAACATATAACAAACAACTGAGAATTCTATATTCTATGCCCGAGATCCTATATTTAATTTCCTTGTATTTAAAACTATTATGTTCTATAGTCACACCTTCGTCATTAATTATTTGCTTCGAATGTTCTGAGAAATTAGAAATAATATTTTTAGACATATTTAGCGTTCCAATGGTATATTAAAACGATATTTCACCGATTTCGTTCACCAAAATTATTTCACAGGTTTATATTCTGGTTGATTATCTATAGATTATCCAATTTCAATTAAATAATATTAATGTAAATGTGTTCATCTTTACTACTACTAACAATAATATACATTTCATCGTTTAAACATTAACTGCACTATAGTAGTCAATGGATCGACTTTCGTTGTTTATAGTCATTATATACCACGATAATGTAGAAACTTTACTTTCACTCCCTATAACGAATCTAGTTTAAATTTTAATATTTAAATATCTTTAAACATATGAGGCATTCTAAACTTTGTGCCTTAAACCCTATATATATATAATTTTGTTCAAATTATTACGTTCTACAGTACAGACCAAAGACACATTGGAAACTACTTTCCGAGACTTTCGCATGTGTTTTTAATTCATACATTTGTTAATGTAAAAATCCAATACTCAAACTAATTTAACAATAATCGTTAGCTAATTATTGTAAAAGAATAATACCTAAACGAACTTTTCTATAGGATCCTGTTAACGTCTCATTTAACGATGCTCATCGAAGCAGACGGAAAGAAGAGGGGGCGTCACAGTTGGCCAGCCACGAAGCTTTGTCAGGCCCTATCCTCCTATCTGGTCCGCAGTCTGACCCGGCATAAACATAAATTCACGAAAAAATCCGTTTTATCAGGACTTTTATTAGGAAATATCAGAGAAGATAAAATGTTCCTAAGCGACAATGAAAGGAGTACAATTAAACGCGTAAACAAAGTCTGTTCAATTTAGGACTTGTCCGTAATAGCATCAGGTGTTAGAATGAGAATGAATGTATTTAATCAAATTCTCTTATTAACTCTATTTTTTTAATTTACATTAGTAAAATACAGAGAATTTGCTTAGGCACTTACAAAAATAATAGTACATAAAAGTAAAAGTAAACATACAGAAAAAAATTAGATAATTATAATACATGGCAATGAAGATAAAATCAAAAATATAGCTATGAGTCAATATTACATCAAAATATGGAAAATTCTACTATGTTACAGAGATTAACAATGTCATTGTTGTGGTTAGGATTCAATACTGTGTGTATAAATATCGTGATCGTATGAACTCATATATTTATTTCTAGGATCTGTATAAAATGGACACTCAAAAATTATGTGGTTTAAATAGTCAAAAGGGCAATTGTCTTCAGTATTAATTCTGTGGGTTGTTTTATTGATGTATCAATTATTTTTTTTTTGCTGGAGCAAACTCTAAGTTGGCTTTCAAGTCATATTCTCTCTACGAGTCGATCTGATGTCAGGTAAGGCTGAACTGAATTTATACGGAATAAATTTTTGTATAAAACTAGACCAAAGTGCTCTGTTTGCATCTTGTTCGTATAACATTTCTTTGTATTTATTTATCACTTTGTATTTATCTTTAAGCACTAAATGGAGGCTTTGCTCAGACCACAGCCAGTCATATCCTAAGTCAGATATCAGACTGGCCCAGTTAAATTTGATTACGGTAGTAGAGGACTTTTAAACCGATACAATTTTATTAAAGCATATTTTATGTAGTCTATTATCAAACATTAGTAAGATTTTCAACCACCAGTTGATTGTAAGTTTCAAGACTTGCATGTTTAGCATTATTGAGCCTGTTTCTAGTCTTATTATGTAACCTGGGGTTTGAGTAGGCCATTAAAAGAGCGATTTGTAAAATCTGACCGGAATTTTCTCTATTTTATCTAAGTATCTTACTGACGATATTTCACAGGAGTATAATAAGACTGAACGAATTAAATGATTGAAAAGCGTGGTTTTTAAGGTCCAGGAAGGTGACCCAGTGGTGACTGAATATCTGTTTAACCGAATTCATGGCGATAGCAGCTCTAGCCATCATATGTTTACTTGCCAAAAGGAAATAAGCCAAGTTAGAGAAAATTATACCGAGGAAGCGGAAAGAACATAACAGTTTCAATTTTATTGTGGTTACAGTTCCGGATTTCTTCATTCAAAAATCATCCGAAACAAACATATCCCATACGACGAAGACCACATGGATTCGACCTGATTAGATCAAATACGCTGGAACCTAAGGCTCCCATAAATGTGAACATCCTCTGGGTCCCATTTAGGGACAATTTACGGGCGGCCATTCAATACCGCGTACCTGTAATCCTCCATAAACAGAGCAAGCTCCCTCCCGCGTTTATTCACAGTTTTATCCTTTGAAGATCGCAAGAGGTAAGTCCTCACATGAATCTGAATCTAACTGCCCAAGCAAGCCAATTCTAGAGTTATAATCACCTCCCAGGAAAATATCAACATCTAGATTGTAAAAAAGATTATTAACTCTATTTATATGATTTTTATTGTATTGTTTAATTTGTTGTTTTGCGTTATTAATCAGTCGCAGTGCATAAATATAGCACTAATTTTTTTATACATAACCCAATGCCCTGAAATCCTATTTTTTCTTTTCATACTATTTTTAAATAAAAAAATCTTATATTAGACTAAAAATACAAAAACAAATATAGAAAAAAAAATGAATGAAAAAAAATAAGATAAGTATTTTCATCTATGCAATACTATCTTAAAAAAAAAAACCTGTACCACTACAACCCGTGAACAGGTCTGGGGTTCAGTACATGGTAGGGATTGTACTGTTTCATGGACAACGGTTCTGCAAGGAAGTGACTTGTCCTAGGTCGCGCTCAACCTACAGATTCCCCCCCCCTTATTTTGGGTACCCTATTTTTATAATATTATATTGAGCCTGGGTGTGCCCCAGGAGGATCCAAGATCCTATATTGTCCATCTCCCGCTGCGAACAGATTAACTCCTGCAGCGGGATTTGACCCAAGATTTCCGGCATGGCAACTCAGTGCTCTACCACTGAGCCACTGCGCTCCTTAACTATAATATAATAATAATAAATATATAATTTATAGTATATCTTAATTTGAATTACCTATTTGTATCAACATTTTTTATTTTTCATAATGCAATTGGGAAAAACCACAATGCAAAGCCTTATGTTTCAAAAAATACACCTACTTACCAGTCGACGTTTCGCTTATTCATAATGCCTGATATGGTTATGTGAATCGCATCTCGAAGAAAAAGGCGCAAAACATCCCAACGATCAACAGCCCAAACAGGCTCCAAACATGAGACAGCACCCCGCCACCAAGACGTTCAACATACAACTGAACAAAAGTAATACGCAACCAGCTGGGAAGGTTATAGAATCAGCTGATCCACAAACCATATCAAGTAATATTAGCCTATAAAAATTTTTATACATATTAGCAAAGTTAGCCAAATTTTTCTTTTAAAATATTCAACGTTTCCGAATAATTTTGGTTCAAATTTCTGCAATCTGTTTTATAATTTACCGAAATGTCAATCTTTTGTGCAATCTGCATGGCCTCGAACAACTTCCTTCTAGAGCCATCACTCTCTTTGTAAATAACTTTAGCATTCTCAAAATCAAATTGATGCTTACAAGTTTTGGTATGCTGGGCCAATGCTGTGTTAGGTTCCTTGCCACCAATATTTTTATAATCATATTGATGCTGATACAGTCTTTTGTGCAACAATTGTGATGTTTCACCAATGTATATTTTAGGGCATTGCAAACAGCTAATCTCATACACTACATCTGATTGTTGCTGTGTAAGTATTTTATCTTTCAATGGAGTGTAAAATTTAATCATCTTGTTTGTAATCTTATTCGCAAGCCTAATCTCGTAAACATCATACTCTTTAAATATACCTCTAACACATTCTGACAGGCCCTTAATATAAGTGCACGCAAAAAAGACACCATTCATATTATTTCTCTCGGCACCACCACTATCCGACAATGCAAGATCCCCACCACTAGAAGTACAGTTCATATTATTGTGAATCTTGTTATAGTTCAAATTCCAATATTTTTTAATGAGGAATGAAGGGTACAAGTTAATTTCGAACATCGTGCAGATGGTCTCTTTCACGGAGCTTATATATTTTATATCAGTCAGTTTAATGGCTTTAAATATGCTGTTTTTTAGGTTATTTATTAACATATGCCTAGGGTGATTAGATATAAAACTCAATATACGTTGACTACTGTTTTCATTTCTCGTCCACATGGTTCTCAAAATTGCACTATCGTTGTTAACATACATACCTAAGAATCTAATCCTATTATTAGTTTCCAGTTCATAAGTGAATTTGATATTATTATAAAAACCATTAAGACCCTCATAAAACCTGTCAATCTCATCCTCTTTCAACACAAGCAAAAGGTCATCCACATATTTCATGATCAATCTAGGTTTGATATTAGTAGTATTGATAACATCATCCAGCAATTTGTTCATAAGGATGCCACTAAGCGTAACATTGGCCCAGCATACCAAAACTTGTAAGCATCAATTTGATTTTGAGAATGCTAAAGTTATTTACAAAGAGAGTGATGGCTCTAGAAGGAAGTTGTTCGAGGCCATGCAGATTGCACAAAAGATTGACATTTTGGTAAATTATAAAACAGATTGCAGAAATTTGAACCAAAATTATTCGGAAACATTGAATATTTTAAAAGAAAAATTTGGCTAACTTTGCTAATATGTATAAAAATTTTTATAGGCTAATATTACTTGATATGGTTTGTGGATCAGCTGATTCTATAACCTTCCCAGCTGGTTGCGTATTACTTTTGTTCAGTTGTATGTTGAACGTCTTGGTGGCGGGGTGCTGTCTCATGTTTGGAGCCTGTTTGGGCTGTTGATCGTTGGGATGTTTTGCGCCTTTTTCTTCGAGATGCGATTCACATAACCCCTTTTTGATTTTGGTGTCTTGATAATGCCTGAATAGGCGAAACGTCGACTGGTGTATTTTTTTAAACATAAGGCTTTGCATTGTGGTTTTTCCCAATTGCATTATAATAAATAATAGTGTTTCTTTTTGAGTGTTTGGCTCTATTTTAGTGATTTTTTATTTTTCGTTTATTAAATTTATTTTATAAACAAAGCAACCGTTGTCTTAGAAACCGCAAATCTATACTTCGTACCGAACCCCCTGAAGACTCTTCATGGGTTGTAGAGGTACAGTTTTTTTTTTTTGTTTTCAATATAACAATTAAATAAGATATAGATAACTGCAATTGTGTAATTTAGTTTCTTGTTTGATATAAATTCGTATAATTTTAATTCAATTAAATATAAAATAAATAAATTAAACTTTTAAATTAAATATAAATAATTCTATTAAAATTATCATGTTTTAAAGTAGGTTAGGTAGAATTGCTTATGGACACTCAACATCAAGGGTCTTCAGTGTCCGTCCTTCAATCTATATTATTTCTTACCATGTTTTAATATCTTACCATGTTATTTATTAAAGGCATTAGTTAACATTCGTTATAAATGTATATGGCATTGATAGAAAAAAATTGTTTCTTAATTTTTCTTTTTAGGTAGTCTTCATACAAGAATTAAAGGTCTATTGAAAAAATTCACCCTTTTTCCCTAAATTTTTCGATAAACGTATCGACAGAATAATCAATCGAATATTTTGGTTGATGTTACTAGAATCAACACCCTTTTATCTCATTAAGAACAATTATTTTCTTTGTCTACTATAAATTTAGACCACAAATTTATTCAAATATTTGTTCTACAAAATTATTGTATTTGTTATGAAATTCTATTGTAAAGGAGATTAGATTAGATAGCAGTAAAAATAGAACTACACCATTTGAAAAAAGAACAAGTGAGATTATATATATATATATATATATATATATATATATATATATATAACAAATTTTATACTATATATGTTCGGTCCGGATTTTAAATAACACCAAGAAAAAAGGTAAGAACTGTAAAGAAAATAATAATAATAATAAAAAGGGAAAGGACAAAGAGATTGGATATGAATAGAGGAGGGGGGGTAGGATTTGAAAAGATTAAGCGCACAAAAAAAGAGGGACTTAGAGTAAAAAGTGTTGGCTACAGTCGGTTATATATCTCCTTGTAGTCTGTCGTGCGGGTCTAGCTTCCACTTTAGTCTGATACATCTAGACAAAGGGAGTTCGATTATAACTTAAGAGGGGGAAGCAATTTTCGTTCTTTTATTTCAGCTTACTGCATACTTCAGTTCTTATAATCAAGGTCTTCTTTTACATTTTAAATTCATAAGGTGTATGACATACATCGGTTTATATAAAAAGAATTTTCAATAAAATTCGATAAATTTAGATGTTGCCATAATTTACTTCTTTATTTGAGGCGCTGAGGATCAAAAACGGATAACTCCATAAGTTCCTATTATGATATAATCTGATGTGACATAATAATTCCACATTTTTACTAGTTCTTGTTCCCTAGTGAACTAGTCAAGTCATTTAATCTACCACGACACTTTGACACCGTATTTCTCATGGTATTAGTCCAGTTCTAAGCTTGAAGTTTCAGGAGTTTTTACGCATTACTAGACTTAGTTATTAATAAAATTAGTTATAAACATATTTATTACTAGTTAAAAATACTCGCGTATACTAATAAGTACACTTTTTTCTTATTCTATTTACATAAATACTTTTAAACAACCATAATCACTAAAAACCACGTTCTAGGTTCTTGGGCTCAGTACGTGTCAGAGGTTTTACTGTTTCTTGAACAACAGTTGTTGGTGATTGGTCCTAGATCACGCTCAACTACCAGATTTCCCCTCTATCGGGATACCCAATTTATGAAGGCTGGATGAGCCACAGGAGGGTCCTAAATCCCATAGGATCCATCTCCGTTTGCTACCCCCTCCTCTCCCTACATAAATACTGAACAACTATAAGTATATAATAATACTAATAAATACATTGTGTTTGAAGTTTATAGCTTTAAAATTATTTTAAACATTTTCTGTATCACTTTGGAAGATTTTATATACTCAACCTCGTTAAGTTAGGTACTCATTAAATACTTCTATCCTAATTAAACCTTTATAGACTTAATTTAGTGTTCCCACAATCCCACATCGTACGATGCTATGATTACCCATACAAAACATCACAAACTGAAGCAAAAATGAAGAAAACTAACAAAGTTATTGTCATGTGAAGCAATAATCCGATATAATTCTCTGTTTTATGAATTTTTATTCTCTGATGTAAATGTTATTCTTAATAATTTTCAGAAGAAAAATCCCTGAATTTAGAAAATAAAACGAATAGTTATTAAATACTATACAAATTTAGTTTATAGGCGTTTGTGTTTTATATTCTGAAATATGCGGAGATAATTCTTGAAATTAATAACGAAAATTAGCCTGGGTGGATTGGAAATAACAATAATCATAACACCAAGGCTGCTAATAACGGAAAGTGTGCCAAAATTCGCAGGAGTATTTACTGGAGTTGAAGGTTGAGAGCCTGTTTCTAATTTATGTCTTGGAAGGGCCTTTCTTCCCGCCCCGGCGGATACACACCCTACCAAGGCTGCAAAATTTATCCCAAGGGCTCTGAAACTGATAGCCTTTATCAGCCCAACTTTAATGTTCCAGTCTGTGGGATATAAATAAAGTCGATTTAAATGTATATTTCTGCGGCTTAAAATATACGAACTTTTAAATATCGTTTATAACTTAAGTTCTTCGACCAACATACCAAAAAAAAAAAAAAAGGTTATAAAAGGAAAGAACAATCTCACATGGAAGCTAGTTTAACACTAGCTTTATTTCTATTGTAATTATCGATTAAGATTTGTATATAACACAGTCAGATATACTATATTGCCATATGTATTCATAAATCACTAATGCTCATCCTCAATTAGGCAGTTGTATTTATTGCTATCATATAAAAAAATATATTGTCATAGTTTAAATCTTAGCTTATAAACAAGCATAACATGCAAAAAAATATTGCTCCTTCAAAAGAACAATGCCATAAATCAAAAAACCCACTTTTTCAATAGAGCTATTTAAAAGTCCCAAGTGAGTTTAAAAAAAATGGTATTGATAAGCCAAAGCATTCCTATTTTAATGATGGTTTTGAAATTCTTTATTAAGCATTACAAAATTTTGAAAAAAACTTGAAAAATGTTTAGCTTATGTCATTCATTTCATAAAACTTCAAGCTCAGACTCAAACTATGACTACAATCTTTCTTGTACTGTAATACTAAAATCTGCAACTCAAAATATGACATTAAAAAAAACACAAAAAAAAACATGAGGAAATGGAATATTAGATATGTCGTTTCTGAATTAAAAAGCTCCAATACAATCGCTAATGAAGGCCTAACTCAAAAATTCCAATTGAATTACTTATTTACATTTTTCGCTACTTAAGTCAATATTGTATCCTTCCGAGCTGGACTAAAAACACGAGAAAACAGGCAGCAAAGTGCCGTATTAGACAAATATAGTTGACAAGCTGAAATTCGCGAAAAATGTCAAAACTTAAATTTTTAAAATTCTGAATAATCCGCTTTTGATCCTGAATGTACAAGGTTCAAATCAATAATTATAACCTATCTAAGAAGGAAAATAGGTTTTGATATTTTACTATTGCTACTAACAGTTTTTTTTTTTATTTTTTTTTTATTTTATTTTATTGATATTTACAACTGTAATAACATTACATCAAGTAAATTGGCTGTATGAACAAAGGACATGAACAAAAAAATGACTTGTGGAGAAACTATCCATTGATAGCACTCCAATGAAGTTTTATAGTAGAAGGTCTCGAGGCCATCTTCTTTTCAGACGCCTCGGAGGGTTATCAGGAATAGTATGGGAAGCAAGTCGAGAGACTAGCGGATTTAAGTGTGTATGGAGCTTTTCATGGAAGGATAGGTATCTAGTTTGGGCCAAATCAGCAATATATGGGATATTAAGATCATGATGGATGAGTTTGTTTGTGACATAATAAGGAGCATTGAGGATTTTACGTAGGATTTTGGATTGTAAGGATTGGATGCGAGATGAATTGGATGGTTTAGTAGAGCCCCAAAGCTCAACTCCGTATGTCCAAATAGGTCTGATAACTGTCATGTAAATGAGTCTTTTGTAATTAATTGGTAGCTTTGAACGTTTGTCCAGTAAATGTTGAAGTAGGCGAAATCGTCGAGCAGTTTCTTGTCTTTTCAGTCTTGTATGAAGATTCCAAGTGAGACGTTTGTCCAGATGGAGTCCTAGGTAACGTATCTGTTCGACAGGGATCAGTGGAGTGTTATTAAAGGATACAGTAAGGCAGGAATTCGTAGGTTTACGACGAAGAGTGAAGGTAATTTGGTGGGATTTGTTAGGATTTATTTTAATTCTCCAATTTTGACACCATTCTTGAAGGTTTGAGATATGGGATTGAAGATATTGGGATGCAACAAATGGATCGTTTTTTACTGATAACACACATGTGTCATCAGCGTACGTAGTGAGGACAGTGCTTGGATGGGTTGGGATTTCAGCTGTATATATTGTGTATAGGATGGGACCCAGGATACTACCTTGAGGAACACCAGCTAACTGGGTAAAGAGGCAAGAGTAGGAAAAATTATGGTTTACTTTAAAGGTTCTATTACTAAGGTAGGAACTGATAATAAGGAAGTAAGTAGAAGGTAAGAATTTACGGAGTTTGTACAATAGTCCCGGATACCAGACTCGATCAAAAGCCTGCTCTACATCGAGAAAAGCTCCCGTGCAGTACATTCTAATGCGGATGAGACAACGTCCACGACTCGATGGGATTGCTGGATTGTGGAGTGCGATGTTCTGAAACCAAATTGGTGATGTGGGATTATTTGGTTGGATTCTATTATAGGATGTAGACGTTTCAGAATGAGTTTTTCAAGCATTTTACCCATTATGGGCAGGAGAGATATAGGACGGTAAGAAGATGGAAGTTCTGGTGGTTTTTTAGGTTTTGGTATCATCTTAACTATGGATAATTTCCAGGAATCAGGAAAGTATGTGGTACGCAATACGGCATTGTATATATATGTAAGGAGTAGGATCGCTTTCCGAGGAAGGCGTTTTAGAATATAAGATGTGATTAGGTCGTACCCAGGGGCTTTGTTGGCGGGTAATCTGTGAATAATGTTTGCTATTTCTGAAGGATGGAATGCTTTAGGAGGAGGAGACAACTGAAGAGGAATACTTAACTCTGCTTCAATGCATTCAGACTGGGTAGGATTAAGGATATCTGGGTGAGGGTTAAATGTGTTGAATAGGTGCTGGCCGAAAATTTGTGATTTTTCTTCATCAGATCTTGACCAGGTTTGGGATTCGGTTAAAAGTGGATGGTTGAACTTTTTATATTTTAGGAGTTTTCTAGTGGTATTCCATAAGGATTTGTCAGTAGTACTGAGATTTTCTGTACGGTAACACAAATTTTGAATTTTGAATGTTCTGATCTCTGATTTTAGTTTGTTTGTCAGTTTGGTATAATGACTCTTGTCCGATGGATATCTGGTGCGGTGCCACTTCGCTCTTGCCCGTCGTTTTTCTTTTAATAACTCGAGAATATGAAGTGGCCAGTTATTCTGTTGATAATGGTTTTTCCTTGGTAAGGAGCTATCAATTATATTGGTTTGTATTGATTCTGTAAGTTTATCTATTGCAGAATTGATGTCTCCTTTTGTTTTAAGCGGAATTTTGAGGTTTAAATTATTTTCCAGATTAGATCGAAATTTATCCCAGTCTACTCGTCCGGTAATCAGTCTGGGATGAGAGGGCTTAGGAATGGGAACTGAATGTACTTGAAGTAGAACTGGACTGTGATCAGAGGAAAGGTCATCCAGGGATTTTATAGTTGTTTGATTGCAGGAAATCTGTGAGGAAACAAATATATCAAGAATATCTGGACGTTTTTTGAGCGATGTAGGCCAATAAGTAGGGTTTATGGGTGCAAGGATAGAGAAACTATTAGAGGTTGAAATTCGGAATAAAATGCTACCACGGGAATTGGATGTTCGACAACCCCATCTTTGATGTTTGGCGTTGTAGTCTCCTCCAGCAATAAAACGCGGTCCGAGAGATCGGAATAAGGATTCGAGGAGGTTATAAGAAAGGGAGTTACCAGGAGGACAGTATACAGCTGAGAATGTTATATGGAAAGGATTAGTTGAAATGGTTACTGAAGTTGATTGGATGACGTCAGTTGGAGTAGAAGGTATAAGAGAATGAGGTATGGATTTATGGATAAGGATACAAGAACAGGCATGTGCTGTATTGTCAGGATGATCTGATCTATAAGTGATGTAGTCACGTATGTAAAAATATGATCGTTTTGTGAAGTGTGTTTCAGTCAATAGGGCGATGTCTATGTGATTGTCATGAAGAAATAAGTCAAGTTCGTCTCGATGGTTAAGCAGTCCATTAGCATTCCATAGGACAATAATTAGGGGCTTTATGCTCATCGTGGGTAATTAAGAGGGACTTCGGTAAGGATTCTCGTGAGCAGGTTGATGAGGGGCTTGATAATCTCTTGGAGTTCTGTCAGGAAGGATGAGAGGATACAATTTATGTCGATTGGGTTTTGAATTTGGACTGGGTATGGGTCTGGAATTTGATATTGATAATTAACGGGTAAAGGAAGGTTGGTTGGGGGTTGTACACGAGGTGCTGGATTTGCATTCATTGTTTGATGAACTGAAGGATTCATTTGATTGTTGTGATTGGAAGACATAGGATTTGGTTGCTGTGGTGGTAGATTGACTATTGATGTTTCAGGATGGAGAGGTATATGTTGACGTGGAGTTTGGATTTTAGTATTGAATTTCTGAGGGTTGGATCTAGGATCTCGGGATTTGGGTTGGGAGGATTGGGGCTTGTTATAGGAAATCTGGGGTTTCTGTTGGGAGGTTAGAGGCGCCTGACGTTGAGGCTGCTGCTGGTTCGTTGAGGTCAGGATTATGTTTTCCGGAGGTTGAACTCTGGTGATATGTTGATCTGAAATGCTAGCTGTTTTTGGCAATTCCGGGAATGTAGTTAAGTTTTTGACTTCAGGTGGTTGAGGAACATTCTCTATGCTTTTCCTTTGTATTTTATTTGTTCTCTGTCGCTGGAAGCTTTTATATACCGAGCAACCTTTATAATTCGCCGGGTGGTCCTCACCACAAAGAGCACATTTTGCAGGCTCATCTCTGGACTTCTGGCATACTTCAGTTGGATGTGAGCCAGCACACTTGACGCATCTGGGTTGATGGTGACAATAGGTCTTCGTGTGACCTAAGTTTTGACATCTAGAACACTGTACTATGGTGTTTTTGTGCCTTGGCTCCTCGAATTTAACAGTTGAATAAACAAGTCTAGTAACTTGAAATATTTCAGCATTATTTTTGGCTGGCTCTAGTTCGACAAAAAACAGTGGAAGGGGATATTTTTCAGTTGGATGCAATACTGACGATATGTTCCTGATGTTATGGCCTATCTCTTCTAGATCTCTTTTGATAGCGTCCTTAGGCGTGGTCGAGTGAAGCCCTCTTAAAACTACTCTATATGATTTTTCTTGCTTGAGCTGATAGCAGTGGAAATCATAATTGTGGCTATAGAGGTGATTTATTAATTTTTTGTACGATTCTTTATTAACCGTATTAATCTTGATATCGTTGACACGAGAGTAGCATTTAAAATTTGGCTGCCCGATCAACTCTGCTACTTCTTTTCCAAAATTATAAAAATCGGTTATTTTTGTTATAAATATAGGAGGGGGTACCGGTTCATCTAACTTTTGACTTTCTTGATTCTCCTTAGGAGATTTAACTTTAGGGCCAGAGGTGCTGCTGGTTGAGGCTACGGGTTGTTTGACTGCAGTAGATTTACTGCGGGTTTTTGGTGGTTCTTTTGACGTGTGAGTGACTGATGTTTTTGAACTACCCGTTTTTTTTTTTTTTTGTTTGGTGAGTTACCCGCTGAGCCAGGGGCAGATTTTCTCTGATTTTTTTGTAATATTCTCCTTTTAAGATATTGTGAATCAGTTTCACTTATTTCAGAAGACGGAGTCTCTTCCTCCGACATTTCACTACCCGGATTGTCCACACTCATATCGAAATTATTCATTATATAATAAAAACAAATAAAATAAATTTTTAAATTATTAGTTATAAGCAATTGATAATTTAAGTATATTAATTGAATTTAACATATTTAACTAAACTTATGAAAATAAAAAAAAATAAATAAAACGTTCACGTTACTATGTGAAGTCCGTAGAAGGTAAGCAACCAAGTCTTGACCTTGATCTTGCTGACTGTAGAGTATTAGTCCTATCTATTACTAACGGATTAAGGCCACGTTGCTGCCTTTAGCAGCCGGTCACCAATTTATTTCAATTCTAATGTTTTATTAATGACTCACCTCACTAATGATAAAAGTGAAGTGTAGTACAGTCGGTTCACTTTGTTCTGGTAGAGTTTGACGAGATGACCTAAGCAAAATTGCATAAAAACAATGTCTCAAGCACAGAGCGACGCGAATATGTAACTTTACTTGCGGCCATGACACTTGGTACTGCTACTAACAGTTAAACTGTTTTTTACACACTATAAAAGTTCGGAGTCTAGACATGAAACATCGCCTGCTCTTTTAACATCGTTTAAGTGTAGTTTAAGCTAAAGACGAAAATTCTTCTTTATGTGTGTATTTTGCTTGCGCATTGTCAAATAATATGTAATTTTAAGTGCTGTTGACATACGAATATTTTTTTTAATTTTGTTGTATGTGTTCTTACCTTGATTAGAATAACAGAAACAAATATTTATGAGCACTGTAGGGAAAATTTTCTGAGACTAGTCAAGGTGCTGAAACATAGGTTTATTAAACTAATGCAAATTAACATATATATGATATAACTTAACGTTAAAAGAAAAAAAAAGAGAACTTTGATACAAAGAGAAAAGAACAATTAATCTTAAAATTACAGAGAAAAGGAAATAGTCATACCAAGAGAAAAGAACAATAAATTATAAACTTATATATAGGAACCTAAAGAGAAGAAAATAAACACTGAGTGATAGTCTGGTTGCAATAGTGTTCGTGCACTTGTGATTTGATTTTGATTTTGACACCGGACTGGGTGACACGGCGAATTGATTTAATTGCTAAAGTTTTGGCACTCGGCGAACTCAACTATGGCGATCATTTTTCAGAAGATTCATGATAATTGAATGAGAAGGAACTTACTGTTTGGTCGCTTTCTCTTCATGAGACTCGTTACCTCCACTCTAACATTCACCCGACCGCATCTGGTTGCTAGGCGACAGTATGCAGTTGAACAATAAAAGTCACCCGTCTCTTGTCTCGTAACGTCTTGGCCTCATGGCGTCTTGATGGTAGTATAACTGGCCCCTGATGGATATTGATGGAAGTCGAACAGCAGAATGAATACTAGGTGGTGCGGCTAGGTGGGTAGACCCCTCTATTCTCAAAGCCTACTAGAGTGTGATTTGCCTTCTTGTGACCACCTTGACCAACGGGTAATTTAAATTTGAATTCACGCTACTGCATTCATTCACGCTAGTGAACAATATGTGTACAGTATCGTGATAAAGCCGTTTAAATTCAATTCAGATTAGTTCTCAGAATCTCGAATGAACGATTATGGAGTCGTTAAATATTTGAGCATTAAAGCGTTGATTATACCTGTATCATCAGCATGTTCATATCCGCAAATATCAGTGTTCCCTTCAACCCATAAGGGGTTCCCGGGACCGTTTTATGTATGCACTAACTGTTTAGAAAAATTCGTTATGTACAAATAATTTTAATTGTACTAAAGAATAGGTAAAACACGAGGAGCACCTGATGGGCATGGTGCTATTAGTTTCAATCTGCAACAGAAGTGGCCTATCTTTTGCATACTTTGTACCAATTTTTAACAGAGGGGTTCAGGGAGACTACCATTTATAACATTTTACATTTCTATTTAGGGTTAACTGTAAACAGATATTTAATATCCTACACTTCACTCAGTGGAGAGAAAGAGATAAGATTATCACACAATTATTTTATTTACTAAAAGCCACTTATTCGAAAGTAATTTCGATCACGAAAGAGAGTCTCGTTTGGTAAAAATAAATTGTCTCTCTATATTGGGAATTTACGTGTTCCATCTACTTGCAAGGAGTTTTGGTCTTGGTGTACAATCAGGAAATCTTTTACCATAATGTATTCAATATAATAAAAATGAGATCCATAGATCAGTGAAACCCCTGTAAATAAAAATTACTTTTCTATATGAAATTCCTTATTTGTAATCCGAATTTGGCACATAGGACTAGCATTTAGCCATTGCTGGCTTCAGTGGACTATTATTTGAATTTGAATATACGATATTCTAATAACGATCCTTTAAGTACATTAATTTCATAAAAAAATCTTAAGAGAACTATTTAAAACTCAGAATGATTCGGCTTAATGAGATGAAAATACGTTACTCCAGTAATTAAATACCATTAAATTAGTGATTACAAGTCGAGTACTTAGTCCAGTTTTTAACGTGAAATAGTTTATTGTTTCCACTCGATGAAGAATTGAATTTGTCCTAAAGGAGGATCGGAAGAAAGAGGAAGAAGAGAAGTCGAGGAAAACCACGGCGAGCTCTTCTCTCAGTAATTGGGAAGCGACTCACATTATTTGATCTTCCCATTTACCACAGCCTTCCGGTGAAATAGAGGTTACATTCAGTATAATTGTTATGATTCTCTAAATTTATCTTGCTTATATTTATGTTGTTATTTTTGTATTTTTCTTTATTTCTAAATTTCAATTGTACTTTCCTTGATTAATTATTCATAATTGTATATATATATATATATATATATATATATATATATATATATATATATATATATAAGTTATGATTAGACTGAAACACTCACTGAAAAAAATAGGGTTTTGGGCATAGTAACGACACAAGTTCAAGATAAAAACTAAACTTTATTTCTCGTACCTCTCATATATATAGTCTATAATGTTTATAACTCATAATAACAATCCTTAATCCTAAACTTACATACTATTTATGTTTACTGTCTATTTGTCCTTATAACTCCCCCCCCTCCAGTTCCTTCTCCTGGAGGAACTCTTAAACTAAGAAAAAGAATAAAAAGACAGAAAAGAACAAAAATAACACAAAAATTTAACATAAAAATAATCCACAATCTGGGAGTAATAAAACGTAAAATACACTGACAACACTCTATCACTGAAAGCACTAAACTAAATAACAAACTCTGAAAAGAAGGAAAAAAAACAAATTGAAAGAAATATGATTGATTCATGAACATTATTGATTAAAACAGAAAATACAGTCTTCATTCCTGCAGGCGAGGCCTCCGGTCCGAGCGAGGACACTTTACGGGGGACTCGAAGCTCTTCGAGATGCACTGTACGAACCCGGGAGGGGCAATTAATGTCACGAATAGTATAGAGGTTGTGCTCTCGGATGGTAATAATTTTGAAGAGGCCATCATACCGTGCAGCTGTTTTAGTTCGCGCAGTCCTTAATCGGCCCGTTCCCATATACGTATACGACCGTTCCCAATGGCAGCTGTCCTCTCGTATGGACTCTCAATCGCTCGTTGGCCTTGGGCACTCTCGCCGACTTCTCCCGAATGAGTTTCTCCCGAACTTTACGCCACAATGCCTGCCGAGCCGCGCCTACATGCAAAAGGTGTCCGCGTAATACCTCGTTGTTAGTTGTCATGAGATCCCCCCGATCTCGGCGCGCCTGTCCAAACACCACTTCGACGGGTGATAGTCCTGTTACTGAGTGGATCGTGTGATTATAGGCAATCACTGCCCGTGGCATAGCCTCGTACGGATCCAAATTCCGGCCTAGCGAATATGTTCTGCCAGCGTGTTATGGAGACGTTCCACCGCGCCTCTGCCGGTAACGTGATGAGGCGTGTTCAGTCGCCACGAAACTCCCAAGAGTTTGGCTTCCTCCCTGATCATGGCATTATCGAATTCGCGCCCACAGTCGGAGATGATTTCTTCCGGTACCCCGTATGTCGCGCACCATTGAAGCACCCCTGCCCAGACTGCTCCCGGAGTCTTCTCTGCAATCGGATAGGCCATAGCCAGCTTGCTAAATGAATCAATGGCAGTAAGCCACGATTGACCTTCATTGGAGTATACGTCAATTTGAATTAGACGAAGCGGCTCCGACGCTGTGGGAGAGACTACTTGACCTGCCACCGGTGGTTGTCTATCATATTTAGCTCTCTGACACACCGAACATCGCTCGATATACTCGCGTACCGTCTTCCCCATAGCCTTCCAGAAGTACATCCGTTTAAGGGCCCGTATTGTTTCATCGACCCCGCGATGATTCGATTTGCCCTCATGGTGGTCCGAGACGATTTGACGTTGTCTCGATTTATCCGAAACTGTTTCGACCTCCCGTAAACAGCGAACCATCGAGTAACCTACCCCTATCCGCTCTTGACGCCATAACCTACGTAGTTTGTGGAGAAGGAGTTTATTCCCGACGAAAATATGGCAGCAACGACCAGGGACAGCGAACTCTGAAAATATCCGTTCCAGTGCGTCATCATCCACCACAGTAGGAACCCGCGCAATTACCACAGATGCCCCTTCGGATGTAAATGCTCGAGTTTCGACACCCGCACTTTGTTTCGACCGGAATATAATCTGTAGGCGCTTGTCGTTGATAATCTCATCGGCCTCAGGCAAGTCATTAGGTCGTTCCGACGTAACGGAATTATCCTCTGAGTCTTGACGAACGAGCGGTATTTCAGGTCCGTTTTCCGCCCAGTCCCTTAAATATCGGAGGCCGAAGGGTTCTACAGAAGGTCCTTCCTCATCGATCGCGTTCACCACTAAGTCCCTCGACAACCAGTCTGCCACGGCCTTCTTATGGACAACCTGAAAGGTATATGCCGCTAACCGTTCCTTCCAGCGTGATATGCGCGCCGACGATTCTTTTAGAGTGTTCAAGTATACTAGTGGTTTGTGATCTGTGAACAGCTCGAACATCCTACCATAGACGTAAGGTCGAAAATATTCGATCGCCCAAACCACCGCTAACAACTCCCATTCTATCGCGCTGTAACGGCTTTCCGCTCCGTTTAGCTTCCTGTTGGCATAAGCGATAGGTTTTTCGCCCTCGGAAAAATTCTGCGACAGCACTGCTCCAATAGCGACCTCACTCGCGTCCGTGGTAATTCGAAACATTAGTCGAAAGTCAGGGAAAGCTAGTAAGGGTTGTGAGGTGAGAGCCTCCCGACAACGTTTAATACTTTCCAACTGAGTCTGTCCAAGCATAAACCGTTTTCCCTTCTTCAGTACCTCTGTCAGCGGTTGCGTCAACTCCGCGATAGCTGGGATACACCGACGGTAGTAGTTCACCATGCCTAAAAAACGTCTTATGCCCCGAGCATTAACCGGCAACGGAGCGTCCTGAATCGCCCTAACTCGCTCCTGATCAGGCCGCACTCCCGATTGCGAAACTACGTGACCCAAGAATCTTATCTCCCGCAGACCGAACTTCGACTTTTCCCGCGATAGTTTAAGACCGAATTGGCGGACTCTGCAGAATACCGCTTTTAAGTGTTTAGCATGTTCAGCTTCCGAACGACTGAACACTATGAGGTCATCCATATAAACTTGGGCAAAATCCTCCCCCAAACCCCTTTGGAACTCATCCATAAGGCGTTGAAACGTCAACGGGGCCCCTTTTAACCCAAACGGCATCCGCACGAACTCGTAGTATCCGCGTTCCCAGGAAAACGCTGTTTTTCCAATATCTTCCTCGGCCATTCGAACTTGGTGGTACCCACTTTTAAGATCCAGCGTGCTAAAAATGACCGCAACCGCCAACCTGTCAAGTATATCTTCGACGCGAGGAAGGGGATACCGCTCATCTTGCGTCGCATCGTTTAACTTGCGATAATCCACAACCACTCGATATTGCTTCCCTCCCCCAGGAGTGTTTTGTTTTTTTTCTACTACCCATAGAGGGCTATTAAAGTGGGAATTACTGTGCCGGATAATTCCCTGCTGCAAAAGTTCTGCTAATTGTTTCCCTATAATCTCCCTTATTGCTTGGGGGTATCTCCTGTCCTTAACGTAAATCGGCCTATCTACCTTAAGTGTAATCCGATGTAAGGTTTTCCCAGTAGTTGGCAGAATTTCGTCTTCGCGATAAAACAGGTCTGCGTACTGATTGACGATGTCCTCCACAACTTCCTGACTGCACTCAACCGCCCCAATCTCGACACGTTGACCTGAATCCACCAAATTGGTTTGGTATTTCCGGTCCCCTAACCGAAATCGACAGTGGCCTTTCTCAACCCTCATTTTTAACCCTGCTTGTTGCAACAGGTCGCACCCTACGATCAGATCGTATCCTGGCATTAAGGTTTCGGTGATATGAAGTTTAATGCGTACATCCCTTCCCACTAACTTCTTACAACTAAAATACCCCTCCCCTGATGTTTTACACCGTCCGGTAACCGTAGATATTTCGCAATTACACTGGCGTTGCGTCCCCCACATACCTAGTTTTTCCGCCCCTTGTCTACTAATTAATGAATTAGTACTGCCCGTATCCACAAGGAATTTAACATCTAATCCACTCAACTTCGCCACGGGCAACCTCATCTCTCCTCTGTCCATCCCGTTATTATTTATAATTAGTTCGCGTGAGAGGTCGCCCCGCCCGTCATCGTACCCTCAATCTAGTTTAGGATGTCGCGTCACGACCCCGGATCCGGAAGGGCCACCCCTCCAGGAATTCCCACCTCTTACCTCATGTCTGCTCGAGGCCGGAGTACTGCGCTCAGATCGTATGCTCTCCTCTCCTGAAGACTCGGCGCTCAAAAACTGCTCTCTGCCTCTTCTATGCGTCCGTCTACTGCTCCATTCCTGATTATTCACCTCCATCGGCTCTGGCTGCTGACCTCTTCTATTCGGACGAGGATTACGCCTTGGACATTCACGTGCTACATGTCCCCGCCTGCCACATTCGTAGCACCTAGTGAGATTGCATTGTGCTGCAAGGTGGCCGGCTTGGTTGCACTCATAGCACCTCTTTTCTGGTTTCCGTCGACGGTCCTCGGGTGCTCTATTAGGTCTCTTCTCGAACTGCCTGCCTCCACCATTACGTCTCGGCGGGCTCTGATGTCTCCTCCTCGTCGATCTCACTTCTGTCCACTCTCCTTCTGACCTCTCAAGTCGGGCTCCATTCCTTTCGTGGGCGTCAATGAGCTCGTGGGCGCAGTCCACGAAGTCGCGTTCTCGTGGCAATGAGCCCGGGCGGTCCATGTAATGATTTAACTGGACCTTCAAGACTCCTCGAACAAATGCCGTACGTTGGGCACCTTCCGCCTGGCCGAACGTCTCCACCATTTTGTCCACCAACCTATTATACAGCACTTCAAGCAATAACTTCTCGGTGAACTCTCCCTCCGTTTGGCCCTGCCTCCTGTGTTCCTTTAACATATAGAAAATATCTTCCTCCGGTGTCCATCTTCCTCCACCATATAATTTTTTCAATCTCGCCTTTAGTACATCCCAAGGGTGAGTAGTGTCCCGCTGAATGGCATTGAGAACTCGTCTCGAAATTCGACTAACCAATGACGCTTCTAAGAGCACTACGTCGGATTCCTGCAGTGTGCCGTTTTCCTTTTTCAGATTAATGAGTTCCTTAATCTGATCTGCCCCTTTAATGAAGTGCTCGAGATAGCCTAAAACTCCGTTGAACGGCTCTAGTTGGCTGATCACCTCGTGAACAAAAGCGGAATTCTGTGTTCTCATCTTGACGAGTTCGAACTGAGACGTCTCGTTGGCCGTTTTCAGTTTCTCCTCCAATTTCGCCCTTTCCACGGCCGCCTGGGCTAATTGGTATTCCAGCCTCTTTATCTCTTCGCTTTCTGACATAATTAATAATTATCGTTGGCTTTTCACTCGCGAAAAGAGATAAAAGTTTGAACTCCGAACCGTACGTGCGTATTTATATTTTTTTTAAAATATCCCGGGTTTCGGCACCAGTTATGATTAGACTGAAACACTCACTGAAAAAAATAGGGTTTTGGGCATAGTAACGACACAAGTTCAAGATAACAACTAAACTTTATTTCTCGTACCTCTCATATATATAGTCTATAATGTTTATAACTCATAATAACAATCCTTAATCCTAAACTTACATACTATTTATGTTTACTGTCTATTTGTCCTTATAACTTATATATATATATATATATACTTAAAAGATCCTTCAAGTACATTAATTTCATAAAAAATCTTTAAGAAAACCATTTAAAACTTAGAATGATTGTGCTTAATGAGATGAAAATAAATAAATATATATATATCCTTTTTATTTCATTGTGAGGTGTGTTGGTTAGTACTTATGTTTTAACAAATAGCCTTGAAGGGTTTACGTTTTAAGGCAGGTGATAGCTTTTATAAGCAATAATTAATTTTATATTTGAAACATATTAAATGATGAAAAATGAATATTGGACATTTAGCGAAATAATTATGTGAAAAAATTATACATATGCGATGTATTCAAAACTAATATAGATTACAACCAGCAAGTAATATTACCTCCTTTTTTCCAAAACATTTTGAAATCAAAATATATTTTCTGTTTCTTTATTTAAGGATTTAATTACCTCATTTCCATCGAATTTTAAACCTATTAGTTGAACATCTTTTAGAGATGGAAAAAATTATAAACATGTGAAGAATCCACATTAGAAATTAGAAAATTAGAAACACAACCAATCAAGCCCAATTAACTGTATCAACATTACAATGAAAGAAGTATACATATATGATAAAATAAGACTGAACACTACTTTAAAAAAAAGAAGGGTTTCGGGCATAGATACGACACAGGCTAGTTATCAACTGACTTTATTATTCTTTACATCTCATATATATAGTCGTACAATATTTACATAGAAATCAAAACAAATGCTTACTTCTTAGACTAGAACTAGTATTACTAATCCTAATAGCTTGTTGGTACACAGATAACTCCCCCCTTCCAGTTCCTGCACAGGAGGAACTATCACAACACACAAATACAAAGAAAAAGAAAAAGAGCAAAGATACACAAAAAGAAAGTTACAGACAACCTAAAAAAAATTTTATTGAAAAAAAAAAGGAAGAGAAAAAAAAAAAACTGTTGCTTGAACCAGTTATTCCGAATCCTGCGCCGCAACCTCAGACGGGACAGGTGACAGAGCATGAGGTATTCTGAGTTCCTCCAGATGGACAGTCCGGACGCGGAATGGGTATTCTTCATCCCTAATTGTGTACAAGTTGTGTTCCCGTACTGTGATAATTTTGTATGGGCCTTCATATCGCGCCACTGATTTATTACGAGCCGTACGTAGCCGCCTATAAACAGTCGTCCCCAACGGAAGTGGACCCTTATCGTATATCCTAGCACGCGTGTTGGCTTTCCGTACCCTGTTAACTTTTCCTCGGACTATTTTCTCGCGCACTTTCTGCCACGTAGCTCTACGGTCGGTTCGTGATCGGTGGAGCTTTGTCCGTAGCTCCTCATTGTTGATGGTGATGAGATCCCCTCTATCCCTCCGCGCTTGTCCAAACACGATCTCAATTGGTGATAGCCCCGTCGTCGTATGGATCGTATTGTTGTATGCTATTATCGCGCGCGGCATAGCGTCATATGCATCTAAGTCCCTACCTAATTTCAGTAGTCGGAGGTGTTCCCCCAGCGTGTTGTGTAAACGCTCCACTGCCCCCCGGCCCTTAACGTGATGGGGAGTGTTAAGCCGCCATTTGACTCCTAACTGGTTGCACTCCTCGCGAATTACCGAATTGTCAAATTCGCGTCCACCATCAGAGATAATGTCTTCGGGCACCCCATAAGTCGCGCACCATTGGAGGATGCCTTCCCATACGGCCTTCGGGGTCTTCGCTGAAATCGGGTACGCAATAGCGAGCTTACTGAATCCGTCTATCACTGTCAACCAGGTTTGCCCCTCATTTGAATATAAATCGACCTGTAATGACCTGAGC
Organism: Arma custos; assembly: GCA_037127475.1. Lineage (NCBI taxonomy): Eukaryota > Metazoa > Arthropoda > Insecta > Hemiptera > Pentatomidae > Arma > Arma custos. The sequence goes on along the minus strand of CM073760.1, from coordinate 93,586,771 downwards.
GGTTCCATCGCGGTGGGAGTGACCACCTGTTCCGCCACCGGTGGTTGCCGGTCATATTTCGCCCGTTGACAAATTCTGCAGTTTTCGATGAAATCCCTCACGGTACGGCCCATCGCCTCCCAAAAGTAAATTCTTTTCAATGCTGTTATTGTCTCTTCGATCCCCCGATGGTTCATTTTCCCGCAGTGGTGATCTTTAATAATCTGCCGTTGTGCTGTGCTACCGGTACTGTCTCTACTTGCCGAAGGCAGCGCTCTAAAGAACATCCCACCCCGATACGTTCCTGCCGCCATAACCTTTTGATTTTCTCGACTAGAACTCTGTTACCTACATAGATATAGCCCCGGCGACTCGGCACGCAAAATTCGGAAAAAATTCGCTCTATTTCGACGTCGTCCGTTGTCGGTGGTATGTGGATTGTGACCGTAGACAGCCCCTCATACATTGTCGCCTTAGTCTCGGTACCCGCGCCCTGTTTCGAACGAATTACCAATTGAAACCGCTCGTCGTTAATGATGTCGTCACTTTCTGGCAGCTCCCTAGCTCGTTCCGGTGAGCCAGCCTCTTCTTCCGATTGTTGACGAACTAGCGGAATCTCGGGTCCGTGTTCTGCCCAGTCCCTTAAGTACCGTACTGCGAACGGTTCGGCCGACGTGCCTTCCTCCTCGACGGCATTTATTACAAGGTCGCGCGATAGCCAATCTGCTACTGCGTTTTCTACCCCCTTTTTGTGCACGATTTGAAACGTATAGGGTGCTAACCGTTCTTTCCATCGAGAGACTCGCGCCGATGTTTCCTTTAGCGAAGCCAAGTAGACGAGTGGTTTGTGATCCGTCAGTAATTCAAACAGCCGCCCGTACTCATAGGATCGAAAATACTCGACCGCCCAAACTACCGCTAGAAGTTCTCGCTCGATCGCGCTGTATCTTTGTTCCGCAGGGTTAAGTTTCCGACTAGCAAAGGCAAGGGGCTTCTCCCCTCCTGAGAAGTTTTGAGACAGGACCGTCCCAATCGCTACCTCACTTGCGTCTGTGGTAATCCTGAACGTGCGGTTAAAATCTGGAAAGGCCAATAGCGGCTGAGTCGTCAGTATTTCTCGGCACCTACGAATACTTTCGATCTGAGCGGGCCCCAAACAGAACCGTCTTCCCTTCCGTAGAATCTCCGTTAATGGTTGGGTTAATTCCGTAATCCCTGGGATGAACCGTCTATAATAGTTAACCATGCCCAGGAACCTGCGAACTCCCCGAACATTGTTGGGCAACGGTGCTTCTTGTATGGCCATCACCCTCCCTCGATCTGGCTGTACCCCTTTTTGAGAAACTACATGTCCCAGAAACCTTATCTCCGATAACCCGAATTTCGACTTTTCCTCGGACAATTTGGGACCGAACTCGCGTACTCGGTCGAATACCCGTCCCAAGTGTTTTACATGATCATCTTCGGACCGGCTAAAACGATTAAATCGTCCATGTATACCTGGGCAAAGTCTTCTCCCAGACCTCTTTGGAACTCGTCCATCAGCCGTTGGAAGGTCATCGGGGCCCCCTTTAGTCCAAAAGGCATTCTCACAAACTCGTAATGGCCCCGATCCCAAGAGAACGCAGTTTTTCCGATATCCTCGTCAGCCATTTTGACCTGATGATACCCACTCTTGAGATCTAGAGTGCTAAAGATTTTTGCGCCTGCCAACCTATCCAAGATGTCCTCCACGCGGGGTAGGGGGTATCGCTCGTCTTCCGTCGCTTCATTTAGTTTCCTATAGTCGACCACGACCCTGTATTGTTTGGCCGTTTGCGCATTATCATCTTTCCTTTTCTCTACGACCCACAACGGACTATTAAAAGGTGAGTTACTTGGCCTAATGATCCCTTGACGAAGAAGGTCACCTAACTGTTTTTTGATAATATCCCTCAGAGCTTGTGGGTAACGTCGGTCTTTAACGTATACCGGAATATCCGTTTTAAGTCTAATACGATGGACGGTTTTCCCCGTGGTAGGTAGGATTTCGTCTTCAGCGTAAAAAAGATCTCTGTTATAAGCCACGATCCTACTTATGGGTGTCTTATCGCAATTTACAGCCCCAATCTCCATATCCCCCCCTTAGTCCTGAGACTAACGCTTCGTACGGTCATTCCCCTAATTTAAAATTCCATTTTCCCCGACTCACTGATAATTCTAGCCCCGTTAACGTCAAAATATCCCCCCCCCCCGACAATAAAGTCGTACCCCGGCATTATGGTTTCTACTACGTGGACTTTAATTCCCAGATCCCGTCCTACCAATTCTTTGCAATTTATGGTTATTTCCCCCAAGGTACTGCACCTCCCACTGACGGTATTAATGCTACATTGGCATTGATTTTGTTTCCCCCACAGTCCTAATTTCTCAGCCCCCTTTTTACTGATTAGAGAGTTTGTGCTCCCGGTATCTACTAAAAACTTTATCCCCGTCTCCCCCATGCTCGCCACGGGCAAACGTGTTCGTCCTCCTCTTTTCACCGTATTAGTAATAATTAAGTCCCCCGAACCGTTGCCCCACCTAACACCGTTTCCTCATTCTGGACGTTGTTGACGCGGCCCTACCTCCGAACTGGGGGAGCCCCCCCTCACGAAATTCCCACCTCTTACCTCATGCTCCCTCACTGTCAGTGTGCTGCGCTCGGATCTGCTGCTCTCCTCTGCTGAGGACTCTCCACTGGAGTAGTGATCACTGTTCCGCCGGTGTGTCCGCTTCTTCCGCCACTCCTGATTGTTGATGTCCATAGGCTCCGGTCTAGGTTCCCTCTTCTGCGGTCTCAGCGTACGTCTTGGTACTTTTAGCGTACGTCACGTGACCCTTTCTGCCACATTCATAGCAGCGCGTAAGACTGACCGGTCCTATTACACTCATAGCACCGCCGCTCCAGCCGTTTCCTCCTTTCTTCAGATCCCCGGCTATGTCTGTTCGCCGAAGGTCTACTGTTATGTCTGGGAGGACTCCTGTGGCGTCTCCTGACTTCCGTCCACTCGCCTTCGCACTTCTCTTGACGGGCTCTATTTCTATCATGTGCGTCCACTAAATCGTGTGCGCATTCTAGGAAACCTCTATCACGCGAGAGAGATCCCGGTCGGTCCAGGTAGTGATTAAGTTGTACTTTCAGGAGGTCTCGTACAAACTCTAGACGTCGACTGCCTTCTTCCTGGCCCATAGTCTCTATCATCTTTTCTACCACTCTGTTATACATGACGAGTAGTTTTTCGGCGAAGCCCCCTCCGATTGGCCCTGACTCACTTTCATCAAGTAAAACACATCCTCCTCCGGTGTCCAGCGTCCTCCGCCGTATAACTTTTTCAGCCGGCTCTTCAAAATTTCCCACGAATGGGTTCTGTCGCCCTGTATCGTATTTAGAATGCGCCGTGAGATGCGGCCGACCAATGCAGCTTCCAACACATGTCGCACAAGACTCGTCAGGGGTTTTCTTCGCTGGCTCAACAAGCAATGTTATTTGTCATAAACATGTAGCACGCTAGTATCGACTGTTCCATAAAATCATTCTAGTGCCATAACCACAAAAAATTTCAGGTTATTATTACAAAAGACTTTATTTTGGTTTCGTCTGGTTTAGACTGTGTTGCTAATATTTATTTTTATTAATTGTTATTATTTTTTCTTTTCTTTATTTTTATTTTTTTGTTTTGAAGAGAAAAGATTAGCCCTGGCCGGAATTCGAGCCCGGGTCGTTTGCGTCTCCGTCGCAGTGTTCTAAACCACTCGAGTACCCAGGGGTTGTATCCAAGTCGTGTACATCGCAAAAATTGCTAGAACACGGGGATATAGGTGAAGAGGATCGGTGAAGAGAACGGATTTGTGTGATTTGGATACGACCCCTGGTAGCTCAGTGGTTTAGAGCACTGCGACGGAGACGCAGACGACCTGAGTTCGAATTCCGGCCAGGGCAAATCTTTTCGCTTCAAAACCAAAATATTTAAAAGACAAATAAATGTTGTTGTTCTTTAAACAACTTATTTGATTTTTAATAATCTTAAATCTCTGTTCAGATTTGAAGTTATTTTAATTAGGACACTGATAGTTAAGAACAAACTTTCATCTTAGTTGATAAGAAAATATAAATTATTATCGTAAGAACTAAATTATTAAATAATTTTTATTTTTTGGAATATTAGCTTAAAAGATAATCACAATATCAAATTTCTTTTATATATATATATATATACATATTTTATAAGTTAAGTAGATTATATACTATACAATTTATTAAAAAAAAAAAACCGAGTATTTCTGATAGCTGGAGATCATTATTTTGACTTACCTATTTGACCCGCCAAGGACAACATCCAACTACCGAATCATAGGTAACGTTACAGGACAACAGCTGGAAGTGGCTAAATAAAAACGGGTGATATAAGTGATAGGCTATCTCATGCTTTCATCAGCTGCTGTTATCCAACTATTTCCAGGTGTTCCCAGTCACATTCCTGGTGATTCGGTAGGTGGATTTTGTCCTTGGTGGTGGTGGGATGTTTTCACTTGTTCGTGTCTTGCTACATTTGAAGGATAGAATATGTTTTTTTATTTAATTTCCTTTGCTAGCGCCTCTTTCTGTTCTGATGATGTATGAACAGGCAAAATACCGATAGGTTTTTTTTTCTGTTTGTTTTTTAGAGACTTCAGGTTTTTACTCCCACCTCTTAAAAAGTATTATATTTTATATTAGTAAATAACTAATCGTTTTTTCCATCAGTTATGAGGGCAATAACAACTAACAGTAGCCTTCACACCATACTCATAGCAATTAAATAATCATTACAATATCCTCCTTTTCTATACTGATTTTATCCTTGTTGAAATTGTTTCTTGCGTGTTATATTGTCTGAAATTATAACAAACATTTCGTGGATACCTTTTCCACTTCTCCACCATCGCCAGCTACTTGACGACTACTTTTCGCTTCCATTAGAACTGAACCGGACAGAGAAAAGAGCCCAATAAAACAAGAGAAGTAAGAACCCTAATTGCCGAGGACGAAGCTATTGGATTAGGCCTTAGCCCCAAGTTAGGACTCCACCGAGCCTAAATGTCTACTTTAAGCCAATTCTCCTTCCGCTTAACGAGAAACCTGGCACAATTACCTCCAGAATTTGTGTACTTTCTTTCTGTGTCCGCTAATTGTTTCGAAATATGGCTATGGGAAAATACTGATTGATGATGATGATGATGATATACGATTTTAAAGCTATCTTAAAGTTTCAATAATTTAAATGACATTTTTATTCTATTACTTATTCAATGTATGAGTTGGATTTTTGTTCGTTTTAAAGAGGATATTAACTCTTTGATGTTAATATAGTTTAAAAACATTGTAAAGGATCCATTCTTCTTGTATATGCAACACTAAAATATGAGGCATTTATCATAAAAGGCAGATAACTCCAATATTTCAAAAATTTACTGTCTTGCATATTTTTCGCAAGTTTAGGAAATTCGTTTCCAGATATTCGTTTCTGAACCTTAGGTTTCTGATTAATAAAACGTTGGTTGACAAAACTAACGAAAAATATGAATCAAAGTCGAGTTTTGAATTTCTTAGTTATCTGCTTTTGATCCTGATCGCTTTATATAAAGATATATACTTCAAAGGAGGTCTATGTGATTGTGAGTCAGAAGCCTCAAGAAGCATTTAATTTCGTTTGTATATTAAATTATGATTGCTACTAAAAATGATAAGTAGTTTGCTATTGCAGTTCATTTTCAACATGATTTTATTGTTCACTGTAACTTCTGAAAATAAAATATTACATACATAATGTTATTTATTTATAAAGTTGTAATATTAAAAACATCAAAGTATTATTCTAATAGAAAAGTCCTTTTAGTTTTCATAATCACCCTATAAGGACCTCCTTCATCACAAACTACGCAGTTTGGACCTACTTTCTTTCCAATCTCTTCAATCCGACTTAAATTCCATCAATTGGGACGTCACATACTCCTGTAATTCTATCGATCACATGGTTCTACCTTGACCTTTGATGTAAAAACAATATTAGATATCCATGCTCCTTTAAAAACAATTCCGCCGTCCAACAGCTCCCTGGTTAAACAGATCATGATGAGGAAAAGAGGAGCAGCAAGGAGAAAATTTCGGCGCACACTCCTATCAGTAGATTACGCATATTACAAAATCCTTCCGAATGAAACCGATCCATCCGTCAATTATCACCGATAGTATCTGGTAACCTCAGTTCACTTCCAGTCACTCCTGACGATCTCAATAACCACTTCGTATCCAACACCTCTGCTAAACCCTCATCCGCTGCAGACATTGATCACATAAACTTTAACTCTGACAACTTCTTTTTCTCCCATGTATCATATGACGAACTATGTGTGTGTACATTTATTATATGAAACTATCAATTGTTTCTCTCTATGTAATTATTGTTATCTCATTTCTATTTTCTTCTTTCTTATAGGAAACAGCTCTATTTAATTTAACTTAAATTTTTTTAGAAGGCAATTCATAATTTTTCCAATTTTTTTTTTTATTACTTCCTCATTTATTTAATCTAATTGTAATTATATCATAGTCCCAATACAAAAGAAAGACAGGAAAACTGAATGTGGCTAACTACAAGCCTATTTGTATATCATAAGTGACATACAAACTTTACACCACTATTCTAAAAAGCAGGTTAAGGCCACTGATAGAACCAGAATTAGAAGGAGATCACGCTGGTTTCCGACCGGGGAGGCAAACCCAAGATCACATATTTGCTCTCAGGAATGTTATAGAAAAGGCATGGGATAGAAATCGAAGCCTATATATTGCTTTCCTAGATCTGAAAGCTGCCTTCGACTCAGTACCCCTTAATGAAATATGGAGAGCATTGAGAAGAAAAGGGATTCCCGAGGATCTTTTGGCAGCGATCAAATCGACGTACCAAAGCCCTAAAGGAATAGTACGTATAAGTGGCCGAGAATCCAAGCCATTTCTCTTGGAACGAGGTGTAAAACAAGGTGATAGCTTGAGCCCATTATTGTTCATTGTCTTTATGGACGAAATCCACAAAGTATGTAGAAGTAGAACTGCTTGGACTGTAGTCGGTATGTGGAACATGAGGACAGCTCAAGTGCAGGAATTCCTTAACGCTGACGACTTCGTGATGGTGACTGATTCTCAGCAAAAATTGCAACAGGCCATTATAGAATGGCAAGAGGAACTCGCTCGTAAGGGAATGAGTATAAACAGCCGCAAGATCAAGCCTATGAAAGTAGCTAGAATCAAGGTCCCAGAATAAATAACGTCTTTATCATTATTATTATTATAAAATAGTTTTGTTTTTCTTATTTGATCTTATATTCTTTAAGTACAATATATAATGTTAGAGAAGAATTGGTCGACTGTATCTTCTAATTTAAGGAAGAAATAGTTGGGGGTGCAGTCAAAGAAAACACCAAAATAAGAATAACTTTTTATTATGTGCCGACGTTTCGGCCTACAATGTAGGCCATCTTCAGGGCTAAGAGAGAGAAACAAACAAAAATATATAAAAACGTAGCAGTAACAAGAATATATAAAAAGTGGTACAGGAGTGAAAAAATAAAAATAGTGACTAGATATGATGAAATAGTGAAAAGATAAAATAGTGAATAGATAAAAATAGTGACTAGATATGATGAAATGGTGAATATATATATGATAAATAAGAAAGAATATAAGACTGGTTACAGAATATAAGAAAGAATAAAGAATAAAAAAGAAAGAATATAAGACTGGTTACAGAATATAATAAACTTAAAAAAGTGATAGATAAAAATAAAATTGTAGATGATGAAAAGAAATTATAATGGTGACAGATATAAAAAACAAGAATACGAATATAAAATATAAAAAATACATGTCAAGAAACCTCCACCTAAAAAGCCTTGTCAATTCTAAATTAATTACTTATCCTGTTTACAGAAACCTCATTTCCTATAATTCCTTAGCCCCCCGTTTTTATGGTCTTCCCAAAATCCACAAACCCAACAACCCCCTCCGTCCTATTACAGCTAACGTCAATTCACCATCTACAAAACTTAGCAATTTCTTACTTTCATCCTTACAAGTCCTCAGCCGTAACAACCCATATGATATCCAAAATTCTTTTCATCTACGTGATCTTTTAACATCCCTCACCATTCCTGATCATTACATCCTCACTTCCTTCGATGTCGAAAGTCTTTTTACCAACATACCCTTAGATAAAGCCCTTGTCATTATAGATAACCACTGGTCACTAATAGAACCCCATACCTCTCTCAACCGGTCCTCATATCTCCAATCCCTTAAACTCTGCTGCGAATCTGGCTACCTCACTTTCCATGGACAGTTCTTTAACCAAATTTCTGGACTGGCCATGGGAAATCCCCTCGCTCCTGACCTCTCCAATATTGTCCTAAATGACCTTCTAGACTCCATCCTACCCCAGTTCCGTGACGATGTCATTTTCATAAAAAAATATGTGGACGACCTCCTCCTTATCCTAAATCCTAACATCATTCCAGGTTTATTATCATCCTTAAATGCATACCATCCCCGCCTACATTTCACTGTTGAACTTGAACATAACAAATCACTACCTTTCCTTGACCTCCGTATCATTAGAAATCCCGATCACACCTTATCCACTGATTGGTATACTAAACCCACCTATTCTGGCAGACTCCTCAATTATTACTCCCAACATCCGCACCACCAAAAAATCAATGTCGCCAAAAATATCATCCACCGTGGTCTATCCCTCTCCGACGCTTGCTTCCATAACACCAACACCCAACGCATCAAAGAAATCCTATTAAAAAACAATTTTCCTCCCTATGTTATCAATAAACTCATCCATCACCATTATAACCCACCCACCCGCACCCGATCTCCACATCCGCCTTCTATCCCTATATACAGATCCTTGCCATATATACCCTCCCTCTCTAATAACATTCAAAAATCCCTACGTTCCGCGATCCCCAATTTACGCATCGCCTTTAAATCCCACAACAAACTCTCCAATATTTATACCCGAGTCAAAGATCCCATTCCTCTAAAACATCGCTCTCAGGTCGTCTATCGCATTCCGTGCTCTACTCCCAACTGCAACTCTTCCTACATCGGCGAAACCAAAAACCTACTTAAAGACCGCATTATCCAACACAAATATTCCATCTCCTCCCACAACCCAACCGCTTCTAAACTCTCCGAACACGCCCTATCCTTTAACCACATTTTTGACTTCGAAAATACGTCGATCCTGGCCTCCGTTCCTAATTATAATAAACGCATCCTCTCAGAAACCATTCACATCAATTTAGATTCCTCTACCGTTAATGCCAAGACCGACTCCCATCACCTATCCCTAACCTACTCCCAAATTTTTAATTTACTAAAATAACCTTACATTCTTAATTTTTTATACCATTCTTTTATTAATTACATGTTGAGCATTGACTTTTAATTTTTCACGCATTTTACATTATTTACGGTCACTTATATCCAGGCATCTGCATTTCTCCTTTTTAATTTTATTTATTTTTAATTTTAATTTATATAAAATATAATATATAATATATAATTTTTAATTTTAATTAATTCCATATAATTTTTCACGCTATTTACATTATTTACGGTCTCTTATTGCCTCTACATCTGCATATCTCCTTCCCCCTTCTTTGTCATTTTTTGTTTGGCCGTCAGAGATCGCCTGTATCGCTTCCTCCAGCCGACCTAACGTATTTTTATAACGTATTATTGCTCTCACTACATTCTGAGCTCTCCTAGCTGCCTCGTGTTTTATTCGGTTAGTACATACCTTGGTATTTATCTTATCTCCATCCTTTTCACATTCACCTTTCTTCTCACCTGTTCTCACACCTTCTTTTGGCATCCATCATTTGTTAATGTATAGAGTTCATTATTATTTAGTCTCATATTTTTCATCCTCTGTATTTCTTTACCTATTTTCTACATGTTTATGTTATTTTCACATCTTATTTTGCATTAATGCCACTGCTTCCTACTGTATACAGTTACTTATTAACTTCCCTTACTTATATTTTCTTTTTCTTTTCATTCCTCATAGTGCATAGTTATAAATACCACTATGTTCAATGTTTCATTTTTGAAATTTATCAAGCTTTTATTTCTATATATGCTTATATTATTACACTTTACCTATGTAACCCCTCATACCTATGTAACCCCCTTTTTCTATAATTTTAATCTTCTCTTCTTGTATCTTTCCGTTTACCTCCTCATTTTTCTTTCCCTTTATATTATTGTTTACATTTTATCCTTTCTTGACATGTATTTTTTATATTTTATATTCGTATTCTTGTTTTTTATATCTGTCACCATTATAATTTCTTTTCATCATCTACAATTTTATTTTTATCTATCACTTTTTTAAGTTTATTATATTCTGTAACCAGTCTTATATTCTTTCTTTTTTATTCTTTATTCTTTCTTATATTCTGTAACCAGTCTTATATTCTTTCTTATTTATCATATATATATTCACCATTTCATCATATCTAGTCACTATTTTTATCTATTCACTATTTTATCTTTTCACTATTTCATCATATCTAGTCACTATTTTTATTTTTTCACTCCTGTACCACTTTTTATATATTCTTGTTACTGCTACGTTTTTATATATTTTTGTTTGTTTCTCTCTCTTAGCCCTGAAGATGGCCTACATTGTAGGCCGAAACGTCGGCACATAATAAAAAGTTTTTCTTATTTTGGTGTTTTCTTTGACTGCACCCCCAACTATTTCTTCCTTAAATACAATATATAATGTTTGCTTATTAAAATATTGCTTTTACAAAGAATTGATTTTGGCAGTGGCGCATTAAATATCACTTACTATATTTTCCAATGTATTTTTTTAAACATTTCAATATGGAAATCATTATCTGATCTATTTAACGTTTAATTTTTATCCTGCTATTAATTTTTTTCTAAGGTATCTATAATGGATTTAACTCAAAATGGCAGTTGGTAGTAGAAACAATAATAATGTTAAACTACATTAAGTTCTTTGAAACTGGAGTACGATATTTTACAGATTTCTAGTTAAATTTTTTTCTATATAAGCAACAGTCATTTATTAAATCCATTCAAATGTTATTTGCTGATTGGATCATCAATTTCTAAAACAGTGTATTGAGAAAAAAATATATTAGAAGAAATATATATATATGGAACCTATCTTCCATCTCCTATCTTCCAGCAAACCTTCCAACGATGAATGTGAAGGTTAAGAGGTTTACAATAATTGGGGGGGAGGGTGACACTGACTACACTAAAGGATAATCGGCGCATTGCTATTTTTTGTCTATTTACTTATTAAATAAAAAAATAATTGCTATTGGAAACGTGTTCAATTAGTGAATAAAGAAGTTATATATCCATTATAATAACAGTTCCTGAAGTCACAAGAAACTTCCGCTAAGAAAAGCTGAAAAAATTAATAGCTACACAAGAACTTTAGTGAAACAGGTGGCTGGCTGTGCCTGATACTATCTCCTGGCATCCAGAACCTTCCCGGTCGTTACAGATTGTTGGAAGTTTTTTTTAAAATTTTGTTGTTGGGTAATAATAGTTTACATTAAATAAATGTATGAAGTATAAACTTTATGTAATACAAGTTAATGTATGTTTTTTAAGAAATGAATTTCAAATAAATCCAAAAAAAAAATTATTATGAAACAGTATGTTCCGGATATTTCAGACGAATACTGAAGTTAAGTTGCTACAAATAAAAATGAAGAAAGAAAATATTATCTACTTTGAAAGAAAGAGATATTAAGTGGTGAAATCAAAGCTGAATACTAAATACGAATAAAAAAACCAGAGTGTTTTATATTCATTCCCGTTTCTACTCTGATTTTATTTAAAAGTATTCGCCTTCTTTCGAGAATCGATGCTCTTGAGGTTCTGCTGTTTTATTACTTCAGAAGTCCTCAACGGTGAAATATTATTCTAAGGAGCATCAAAGCGTTTAACCTTCCTCTGGTACTTGTGATTTAGCAGATCGCTATGGAATATTGTCCGTCAATGTTTATAACCTCAACACTGATAGTAACCACCGTATTGTTCATGTTAATTGATTGAAGTAAACAAAATATAACCATAAAATGATAATTCCAGACGCCGTAATCATCTTCCTTTTTTGTTGGATATGTTTTCTTTCACTTAAAAAGATCTCCATTTCAACTTCTTGTCGAAATCCATTAGTCGACTTTTATATAATGTGATCTTTGGAATTATTCGGAACTTCTGTAAGTATTTCGCAGCTTCTTCTTTTGAAGATGACGATTCCCAAAGTGTTATGCTGCAAGCCACACAATCAAACACCAAACTAGTTGTCTAGGGAGACAAGCTAGGGGAATAGAAAAGAGGGGGGAAGTCTATCTCTCTCCCTCCCCCACGCCTATCCGCCAGCTATAACGCGTGTAATGGAGTGTTAATAACGCATACAAGAATAACTCAGAAGAGATGAGCGATTAGAAAAGGTTACACGAATTAAGTGCAAGGTTTCATGGAGCCTGTAAATGTCCCTTCCTCCCCAGCAGAAAAATATCCACATAAATTAAAAAGCGCCTACGCCGTATTTCAGTGGAGAGGGATTTCGGATAAAGCGTGGTAGGATACCGCTTATAAATGGGATTTTCCTCTACTCCGGGATAATAAAAGGGTTTAACCATTGTTCAAATCCGTTATAATTTTGATACTTTATCAGCCGGGATGGGGAATGGGAAGAGACAATAGGTAGAGGGAATACACAAAAGGCGAAGAAGATAAGCTGAAAGAGATAAAAATAAAGAGGCGATTTAAGGACGGCTGTAGGAGCATTCGTCTCTGTTGATAGAGATAAGAAGGAGAAGAAGGTAATTACGGACGAAGAGGGAAAAGATAAAAAGGAAACTCCTTTCTCATAGAATTATCTTTTCCTCGGCAGGCCCCCGTTCTCAGCTCTCCTCCCCCACTTCCTTCCATCCCACGCCTTTGTATACATAAGTGAAAGAAACCAACGATTGTTTTCTCAAAAATGATTTCTCACTATTGATTCGGAAGTTTTCTCCTTTTCTTATCTCTTTTTTTCTATCAAAACTTCCTAAGGTCATTCATTACTTGTGTTCCTGCTTTAATTGTTAGATGAAATCATTATCAAACAAAATACTATTATAAATTTTAGGCATTCAAAAGTTTTAATGAAGCAATAAGGCAAAAAAAATGATCGAAACAATAAATACTATAAGTGTTTAATAAATAAAATAAAATAAATATTTATAAAATTTTATAACCCTACATACATTTACTTATTTAATAATAAACATGAAGACTACAAAGGGAAAAATTGTAACAGCGGTTTCAGATGGAATTTCCAATGGCAGCACGATGGTGTGGTTAAAAACCAGTTCAAACGGCTGAAGGAGTATGTCCGTTTAGTGGAAAACTATTTCATCTGAAAGCTATTGCAAAAGAACGATGTAACGTGGTTGTAACGTGTCATTTCATAAGTTTTTATGGAATATATTTAAATAATAGGCAAGAAAACAGAATATAATAGACTCATTATTTTTAAAATGGATTACAGCTGAATTCATCAATGAAAATCTCGAATGTACTATGATCCAAGTTGCCTGTTACTCTGCCGATTCCCATATGATCAGGCATCTTCATTACTCAATACTTTATCTTTTTTAAGTTAGCTACCTTAATTTCTGATATTATTTTATCACTCTTCCTATATTAATTTATTTGATGCGAAGCAGCCCTACGTTTTTTCATTTTTTCTCTTTTTGCCCCATCTTAGCCTCATGATTTCACTAAAAGTTTTTCTTCCGTCTGCCACCAGTACCGTATTTTCGAGGAATTTCTGCTATTCTGCTGTTTTGAATCAAAACCTGTGTTTCTTGTTTTATTTGTTCCGCGTGATGTCAGATCCATGGTTGAATTTGTACAGCATAATTTTACTGATTTTTTTTGTTTAATCTCTCTCCTCGTTCATCCTCTTCTTGTGTCCATTATATCAGAGTCTTATATAACTATAAATATATAGTGCGCAGTTTCATGATGCAGCAATTGACTCCTCTCGATTGGTCGGAAGTTATAAAAAAATATTACCAAAGTGGTAGCTCAGTTGTGAGCGGTGCGAGGACAACCCAGAAGTGTTACATGAAGTTCCGTTGCATTCCGAAAAACTCACTGTCTGGTGCGGATTATGGTATGGCGGCGTTATCGGACCTTATTTCTCTCGAAATGAGAATGAAACAGCCATAATCGTTAATGGTGATCGCTATAGGACCATGTTACTCGAATTTCTATGGCCGGAACTTGTGAACGTCAAGTTATCATCTATGTGTCATACAGATGGTGCGGGAAAGGTTAGTGGATTAGATCATCTCACGACGAGGACTGTGAGTTGTGAACTGGCCGCCAAGATCATATGTATATATATATATATATATATATATATATATATATATATATATATATATATATAAATATATATACATTAAATATAAATATAATTATTATAAATAATTAAATGTAATCAAGAGTAACTTTTTGATTGAGTCCGCATCCTGCCATGTGTTCCTGAAGTTAATGTTAACCCAAGAGATTCTTGGTCGACCTCTTCTTAAAGGGCCAGTTTTTATATTATTCCATCCTCAGTAGTGTCGAAACTACACTTATCACTTGATGGCCATTTTTTCGAGTAACCATGGTATCATGAGTAACCATTATCTCTCGGCGACGAATATAATTCCGTTTTATTGTTTTATTTAAGTTCCGAGTTGATTTAGTAGTCGTTGTAACATGCTTTCGTTTCTGATAATTTGAACCCGTGAAACTCTTCGCACAAACTAATGACACCACATCTCAAAGACTATATAATTTTATTTTTTTTAAACATTCCGTTAGTATTCTATAAGTTTAAATAATATATTTTCTTTAAAAAATAAAGTGTTATTAGGATAAATTAAGGTAAGTTAAGCTGGTTTAAAAAATCATAATGAACAGTGAAGTTCTATGCTAAGACTTAATATTTCAAATCACGAATTTCATAATAATTATCCTTAAAAAGGCCAACACTTCCCCTCCTTAGGTATCACGAAGCTTATTTAGAAGTGTCTTGAATTCGGGAAAAGTTGTTTCGCGAGTTTCATCCAGATCGTGTACTCGCTATAAATTGTGAAGAAATAGGGCCTTCCTCCCCCTTTTTAGGAGTCACGAACCGAGAGGGAGGATTGGCCGGGGCGGGGAGGTACGGAGGTGTAACTAAGAGCTCGGGTTAATTGCAAAGTTAAAAATAGGTCGGGTCGATACTCATTAGGGGCTAACGAAGTAGTGATTAGGGCCTGCACCTTGTGGTTCTCCATTGCTAGAAATCCGATAGGGCAGTCTCAACTTTCTTCAATTCGTGTGGTATTACTTCATTTGAGGTTATTTGTTTTCCCCTAAATAAATATTTCGTTGATAATTAATGAACTTCCATAAACATTGGTTCATAATTAACTTTGGAACATTCCATTTTGAAGTTATGCTTTCTATGTAACTTCGAGGGTGTTTTTTTTTAAAACCCAAAATGCACTTATCGTCGCAACTTATCTGAGTGTCCACCAAACATTAAATGGTTAATTTTAAATAATTTTGTTTTGAAGAGAAAAGAATTACTTGAAACTAATATTGTTAAAAAAAGGAGTTAAGATTATGTTAAAATATAATTAATTAATCTCATATTCTAAATTGAGTGAATTTCGTGAATATGAGTAAGTTCGATTTAATTTTTTTTTTCACCTGTTATCTTCGGTTCAAATTATTCATATTTTGATAAGAAACAATTGAAAATTTGAAATTAGTATATAATTATTACAATTAATGCGTAAATAACACCAACATTACTATTGTTATTGTGGAACTTTCTGTAAAACTAGATCAGACATGAGTAAATCCAAGCATTAATACTTTGTACATGTTTTCTTTGCCATTTTTTTGTAGGGAAATATATATATTTATATGTATTGTTCCTTCTTGCAAATAATACAGGATTAATGAAAGCAAACAACTCATCATATCCTATGTTTACACTAATAAGCAAAGGGATTCGAACCCGGGTCGTCTCCGTTTCCGTCGCAGTGCTCTAAACCAATGAGCTACAAGTGGTCGTGTAAGAGCCAGGCAAGTCCGTTCTCTTAACCGATCCTATTAAATAGTTATCATTCTTCTGGTACCTGTAAGGAACTATCCGGTCATGTTTGCCAAACCCTGACAGCTGCCTTCAGTTATATTCTTCTAAAATTACCTATCCACTTTGAATGTTGGAAATTATTACATTCCATCTTATTTTGCTTACAGCTGCGTGGAACAAGTAGATCGCAGCACCGGGCGGACGAGATAGGAGATAGAAAAAGGACGTTACACAATAGCGTGACGCCGGCGACCTGGAGCTCTCTTTCCTTCAGCCTTGCCCTGTATGATTAATACCACATCACAAGGCCAACATATGCCAATTTATATATTTTAATGCTGACCAATAACTCGAGGGGTTTCTGTATTTGTTGTTGGATTTCGTTTCTAGCATAGAGCACCCATGAAACTCTGCGCATACACAGATCACAGCATACCTTGAACGCTTGATGAGTTATTTTATATGTCAGAATAACCTAGAAATAAAAATCAACTGATCCAAGAGGGAATCGTTCACAAACGTGGCCTTAGGTCTTTGCTTATTAGTGTAAACATAGGATATGATGAGTTGTTTGCTTTCATTAATCCTGTATTATTTGCAAGAAGGAACAATACATATAAATATATATATTTCCCTACAAAAAAATGGCAAAGAAAACATGTACAAAGTATTAATGCTTGGATTTACTCATGTCTGATCTAGTTTTACAGAAAGTTCCACAATAACAATAGTAATGTTGGTGTTATTTACGCATTAATTGTAATAATTATATACTAATTTCAAATTTTCAATTGTTTCTTATCAAAATATGAATAATTTGAACCGAAGATAACAGGCGAAAAAAAAAATTAAATCGAACTTACTCATATTCACGAAATTCACTCAATTTAGAATATGAGATTAATTAATTATATTTTAACATAATCTTAACTCCTTTTTTTAACAATATTAGTTTCAAGAAGCATTATTAAGGGATTTTTATGAGTTTTACGACCGAGAGTTGCTCTTGACCGAAATTAATTATTTTTGGGTACAGAGGATGCAGAAGATCTCTTATAATACTCATTTCCAAGGTACAATACATAAAACTATACTTATATCTGTTTCTATAGTATTTTTTACTGTACAACATTTAATCAAAATATTATGTTAGTATCCAATAGCCACTTATTTCACGCTGCCAAAATTCTGCATATATCTATTAATGCTTTTCGATAAGGAGATAGGTAGTGTTAGGTTAAAAAAATTATTTGCAATAAGTGGTTGTGGCATTGGCTATAAGAAACAGTTTACATAGGACCGAACAACTGTAAGGCGTGACTAGGCAAAACCTTCAATATCGTTTGGTATTGCAGGTAAGGTATATCCTACCCCGTTTCCAATATGTTTTTAAATTCTATATTTTTATTGTTTCTTGAGTATGGGGAGACAAAAATAAATAATAATAATTAAATTTAGAATTATTAAACATTTTTTTTCTTTAATAATAATTATTCGAAGGTATTGTTATATAGAGTGGAGGTCAAAAAATAATTTCATTAATAAACTCTTTATAAGAAACCAAATTTTAATAATTAGTTTATCGCTTTTAAGTTATTATTTGTAGACTTCCGCCTTGACCATTTTCTTCAAAAATTAATTTTATATTATATATTTTTCTCAACTCCGTCCCACTTGAGGACAAAAACTAAGAAGCCCTTTTAATAACGGCAAGGGGTAAATCACTAATCATCAATTATGGCCGGGATTCTCTAATAACATTGCTCATTTTTTGTAGTTGTCATATAAAAAGTTACATCAGGAAATATTTTATTAAAGTGTCGAAGAAACATTTCTTCTCTACAATGCATTCAATAATTGTATATATTATATTATATTATAAAAATATATTCTTTTATATATTATTTAAAAGATATTAAGCTAAATAAATAGGATGTTTTACCAGTGAAGTAAAATAAATAATATATTATTTTGGAATTTCTCCATTGATTTTTAGATTTTAAGCTTCTTTAGACAGGCACCATTGTTTAGCTGCTATTTAATATTGAGTCGCATTAGGAAAAATCTATTCTCAACTAACTGATACTGGTTGATTACGGTTCAAGATTAACTATCAAGATATTATTTGTGCTCATTATTGAATATTTAATGATTTTATTTGACACGATTTTTCTTGGATATAAAACAATAATATTTTAAGGTCTCTGGTTTTTACTTCGGCTCATTCACAAGACTTTATTTTGCAACCATTTATATATCGGGTTCTCTGTTTCGTTATAACTATTGCTTCAAGAATGAAGAGAGCTCGAAGAAAACAAGGCACAAAAAAGCTATTGTGTGATCAAAATGCCAACTGATCTCTTGAAAAGGAAAGGTTTCCGGAACAAAAAATTTTATTCATTCATCCTCATTTATTCAGAACCGTCTACAGTTAAATCTCTACAATACAAATTTAAAGAAATATACTCCGTGAGACATTTTCTACGTTGACATCAGAAAATCACTGAAACTGCTGAAGCAGAATCAGCAACGAGATATTTTGCCAGTCATAAAGATATTCACGTGTGCTTTAAATCAATTGAAAATATTTGGAATGATGGGGGGTTGTTTTAATGCCGGTGAAAAAAAATGCGTCTTCTCAGAAAGGAAGTAAAAATGTTTACAGAATGGAAGGTGAGGAAACCGAAGCGTTTTCGATCTTATGACTAATGGTTCTTCCACCCTTCAATGTTCATTCCTACAACAGTAATTATTTTAAAGTTAGCCTATTTAAAAGAAATATTTGAAAGGATTCGCAATTTCTTTTGCATAAACATAAACACTATCCTTAACATTATACATGTTGCCAAACAATCACAGCTGTGTAGACGATTCCCCTTACTGTATATAACTTTCCCCTTAACTAAGACTATGGCTCGTCTGGTTTTGGTTTAACCTAGTGTGTTTGGTTTCCATACGTAATTTATTGAAACTAAACAAATAAAAGTGGTTTCTTATTGGCACGCAGTTCGAAACCGGACGTGGCTGATACATTATTTACTCTGTTAACATGGGATGTTTTTTTTTTTTGTTTGGGCCTACAGAAGACAACTTGCTCATATCCAGTATAGTGTTTTTTCTCCCTCCTTCTTCATCCACCGACTTTGAGCCAGTTTTATCTTTTCTGTCCACGTTGTACCTGCTTTCGTATATAGTAATTATTCGTGTTTTATAGTAGTTAAGCTTTTATTTATTTTTTGTTTATGTACTATTCAAGATTATTCATATGTATGTAGCATTAACATGGTTTATAACTATAAAACTGCTCACTTCCTGCTCAATTTTAATTGGTTCATCTAATTGATTAGTAGGCTGTTTCTTTATTTTTAAATAATTATTAAATCAACATTAGATATTTTAATAATAACAAAAGAAAATATATGTTCCTGTGAGTAATAAAAAATCGATATCAGGATATCTAAGCATGATGTATGGAAAATTTTTCATGCATCGTTAGTCATATCGCGAGACTAAGATAAAGTGTCAAAAACTTTTTTATCCTGTGACCCTAAGGACAAAAAAGTTTGGATATCCCATCGGAAAATAATTAATAAAACAAAGACTTTAATATATTTCATAAATTTTAGTATTAAAATTCTAAAGTGTTAAGTATATAATTTAGTAGTTTAACACTGAAATAATAATAAAATTAGTAAACCTGAGAATTTCGGGTGACATTAAAACGAAATAATTACTAATGTGTTAGTAAGCATGATAACCAACCAGGAGCCTTCCGAAAGACAGACCGAATCTTGATTAGGAAGGTTTTTAAAATTTAGACCTAGCTGAATTTAATTTTCGCTCAGTAATAGAAAGGGTGATAGGAGATAAAGATATGTAACGTTTTCGTTCTATTTTTATTTCTCCTAAACCCAGAATTATTGAAGTTCAAAATTTACACAAAT
This sequence comes from Arma custos, assembly GCA_037127475.1. NCBI lineage: Eukaryota > Metazoa > Arthropoda > Insecta > Hemiptera > Pentatomidae > Arma > Arma custos. Next base: position 93,566,586 of record CM073760.1, on the reverse strand, counting down.
ATATCTCGCTTATGAGTATATTTATGGATAAAAGAACAGAAATTTTTAGTACAATTTTTTTTTAATGTAAATTTTCTTTATTACTGAAAATTACCTGTAATAAAGTTCCCTCTCGTGTATATTCAAGACCACTAATGCATCGTTTATCTTCTTACTCTTTTCAAGTTTTTTATAGCGTTTTTTAAATATCATCACATCAAGGCGGTTAATGGAAATTTTCACTTTCTTCAAGTTACTTTACTGGAGTTTATTACTCTTATTATAACTATTTTTAGTTGAAATGGAGATATAAATTTATTATATTCTAAAGGATTTAAAAAAAAAATGAAATTCTATAGTTAGTTTTAACTGCAGTTATTGTTAAATCTCTCAAATATTTTATTCATATATTTAGAATGATTTTGCCATTTTGGTTTTACAGCCTCAGAGGCGAACTTAGGAATTCAATTAATAAGTACAATGCTAACACCTTCGGATAACCATTCGTTGGGATCTACGTTGGGCTCACCAAGGATCTGTAAAGTGGGTACCTTTATTTAGTGGAATAACTTAAAGAAGAATAAATACTAATATGCTTATTATTTCTCTGTATAATAAAATTATACAATGAAAGTTATTCTATCTCTTATTATTATGAATGACTTTTGTAAGCAATAAGAACTATCATTCATTTTGGGAATGTTTGTCTTATGTTTGTATGTGCATATCTATTTATCAGGTCGAGTTCACCTGCCTAAACTCTGTATAAGCACCGCCTTGCCCAACCGTTAGCTTAGAAGAGAAGTGCTGACGCACTTATGGATTTTATTGATACATGTTATTTATTTATTATTATTGATATTCTTCAATCAATTCCCTAAGAGGTCATATCAGCGCTCCCAAAAATGTGCTTAAACTAGTTTAGATCAACGCACCCTGTCGTAGAGCAAGAAATTAAATTGTCCAATAGTACAGTATATCATGCCTATTCACTGAGGGGCGCTTAGCTGGCTGTAGCTGATCAAAGGGTCCGTTCCTGATGAGAATGTGATTCAATTTTCTACAGTCCTCCAGCATATATAATAACAGTTCTCTTATTTTATATACATATGAGATATGTGTATCAAGTAATTCAAAAGTATTTATATATTTATCAGAAGTAGTTTTCAACACTACATTGATTTATATAGTAAGTGATAATTTTTTCTATTAATAAATATTACCAATTATTCCATAACTATTACAACGTGATTAAAACTACAAATAATTATTGTTTAGATAGGGATACAGTATTTATTTTTTTTTTTTTTTACAAAATAAATTCCGAAATCTGAGTAATTACAATACAGGAAGTAATTTACACACACAAACATACAAACACACACACATATACACATATACAGACATATCTATATATACGTGTGTGTGTTTGTATGTGTACATACAGGACATTACTTCCTGCACTAAAAAGTATGATGTTAGACAAAATTGCTTTCCTAAACTACCGAAAAAATGTAGTCCTCATTTGTTCTCATTTTTAGTTAAAAAATTTATAACATACGTGTAAAGTTAATATCTACTTATAATTACAGAAATTTATTAATAGATATACAAATTTGCGTCTTAAGCCTTAATTCAATTATTTGTTATCTTCAATTTTCACGGAAGAAATTCCAAAAATTGCAGCGTGAAGAAAATAGGCCCAACCAAAGAAAGAAATAAAGGACTTGGGATATTAAAGAAAGGGCCTATAAATTTCAAAGCCTCTTCATTAGCCTGCAAATTACGAAGATGAATATTAGCGGAACAGCAGAAGTGAGCTTTAATAAGAGCAATAGTCTTTTAACACAGTTGTAGGAGAATGTTAAATGTTAAATGACTTCTGAATAGCTGTATTCTATTTTGTGGGTATAATATCTATCTTTGAACTGTTGCAAGGCTAAATCGTTACATATCTTTATACACTATTGTCTAACATGAACGTTCTGTTGAAAAGATGTCAAAGTCAAATTAGGCTTGGACTTAAAAAAAAAAAAAAAAAAATGCTCATTTTACCCGTACTCATTTACAAACCTCCAACTTTTAAAAATAAATTAATTCATTTTGAGTTATGGTCTCTTATGATATTACCAAACCTTGATATTTTGAATAATCCAATATTTTTTAACTTAATACTGGTAGGTAAACTTTTCTCACTAAACTTTAACACGCAAACTAAATTATTTTATTATATTTATAAAAAAATTAATTTATAGTTTTAAATGTATTAAAAAATTTAGTAATGTGAAGATAATAATGATATTTTTGCGGTTTGAAAAAAATCCCGTAGAAGAGAATTTAAAAATAAATATATAATATCAAAATATTAAACGTGGTGTTAATTCATATCCTCAATTTCACTCTCAAACTTCACTTTTTTACACAATAGCATAGAAACGAAATATTTGAGCGTTTTTTTCTTGTTTTCTCTCTGAAACTCCATCCCACCTAATGTCCGTCACGCTTTTCTCAAAAATCTCAATTCCCAAGCAGTCTATCTTTAACCGAGCTTATTCCTTTGGATATTCTGATCAAATTAAATAATGGTTTTAATTACTTATTTTCTTTGTATATGATTCTTTTATATTTTATTTTCTTTTTCTTTAGTTACAACGATTGTTTTTTCTGCTTAAGTCAAGAATTTATTTTATGTATTCATTTACTTTTTTAAAACGTGGATAAATACCATCTGATTGTTGTTTTGTAGTCGATTGGTCAGATGTACATATTATGTAATACATATATAATATATGTATATGAACCAAATCATCAACCGAAGTACCTATACCTTTGATCCTTCGAATGTAAGATAAGACGCATTCAATGCAAATCAGACTGGAGGGATCAAAAGGGGCAGATTAATTGTCTCCCTTATTAACCCGACCCTGGTAGAAGAACTCATTTGTCTTTGTTTGTCATCCATGTCAGATAAACAAGGCGGTTGGCCGTTCCCCTATCAACTACACGGCCGTTTATTAGCATATAAATGGACCTATACAATTACTAATTACTATTCTAAAAATTTGAGTAATTCACATATTAGGACTTTGGTAGGTGGTCTATATTATATAAATAAACACACACACGCACACAAAAACAGACACCCCCACTCAAGACTTGATTTAGATTTACTTCTCTTTGTTTTGATAACTATTATTCTATAAAAATAACCTTCAGTCCTTATGAGATAAATGATGATGTTACACACATGTATATATATATATATATATATATATATATATATATATATATATATATATATATATATGCATATATATGTATACACAAATCAGGCTAAAATCCATTTGTAGAAACGCAGTTTTATCGTTTTACTTTTCAGCGGTTGCTTTTAGTTCCTGAACTATCACGTAGCATGGAACATAATCTTTTACGAGCTGGCGCTCGTCGAGTTTTTCTTAGTAGTTAAAGAGCCAGTTAGTACTGAGACACGTAATGCGTTGACTTGGCCCGCACAGGGATTTGTGAGAGGAAGTCGTGGTGAGGCAGAGAGGGTTGTAAACTTTATACCCGGGTAGATCGGCGCTTTTTATTTCCTACGAATTAACCGGCGCCCCCTAGGGAATACTCCTCAGCCTGCTTGCTATTCAAATATGCCGACTGCCGCCTCAATCATTAATGCTAATCGGACCAATCCTTTCAGTCCCATTCTTAGCAGAGCTACTTCAATTATTATCCCTTCCCTGTTTCATGAAAGTTTCGATACAATATCCTTTAGTTAATGTTTTCGGATTATAATGTAGGTATGTTTTATTACAACATGATGATTTGGGATAACAAAATTATTTAATAAATTAACCATAATATTTATTAAATTAAATAATTAAATAAATTATTAAATTAACGTGTGAACAATAGTTACATTTGGAGACTGTCTTGGAGGACAGGGCTTCCATAAACTTCCACCAAAAGCAAGCTAGATATCAATAGGATCTTCACTCTGTTTCTTACAATTATTAACAATAAATTAGATATAATAAAAGCAATGATAATGAATATTGTTTAGAGAAGATAGGATTTCTCGGACTCTTCTTCTGTAGAAGAGATACTGACTTCTCATACTACAACCATTTAAAAAGGTGGTATTCGTCAGACAAACAAGAGTAGTACAAAAAACTGTTTCTCAAAGGTTTTTATTGATCCGTTATTGATAATCGATACATCGATTCAATTCTTAATATTGATGTTTTAAATAAAAATAAGTTAAATAATTGAGTGTATCTTACATAACTTCCCTATCAGTAATTAACACCCAGTTATGACATTAGTGTCTCTTACAATAGTCCTTGAATACAGGTTATTCTCAAGAATTCTATTCCTTGTACTTTTCATTCCATACAAATACAAATTGTATTCTAAAAACAAAGCATTAAGAATACCATTAAACAAAAGAGCTGTCAATGTTTTGTCAATTCCGGTACTTCGAGGACAAAAAATGACTTTAAATTACGAAGGGCCGACTCGTATCGCTCTTTTTCGGGACTAACTTCCACCCTGGCAATGTCATTTGTGATAAAGCAGTCATCTCAACCTCCTTCTTCTTCCCAAGTAAATTTAATTTAAACGTTAGGATCAACATGGCAAGTTACAAGTTAGTCAAGAAATTTGGAAAAATGTTTCTTTCTAAATATTTTCATTTAATTGTGTTACAGAACCATTCTAATATCTCTTATTTACATTTTTTTTTTAAATTTCATATATTGTTGATTCTTTAAGATTTAGAAAAAAATATCATGATATTCAATATTTTTTAATTATATATATATATATATATATATATATATATATATATATATATATATATATATATGTATATATATATATATATATATATATATATATATATATATATATATATATATATATATATATACACTAGCTTATGCCCGCGGATTTGCTCGCGTGGAATTTGGTCTGCCACAAAACGTTTCGTGAAAGATCATTTAAAATAAATAATTTAATTATTTTTTTAAAATATAAGTAACTCGTACATCAGAAATTTCAGATGTCTAACTTCAAAACTGACGGATTCTATACAACCTTTGAACCCCTGTATTAAAGGGGAAACCCTTGGGGTGGAATTATCAACATTTCATTCTTAAACTATACAAATAACGTATCCACAAATCTCAAGATGCTAAATTCCTAATTAGCCTTTAATTATGTACTATAACGGGGGGGCACATGCTCCCACGCCCCCGCATAAATCTGCCCTTGCTGTAGCCTATGATGTATAACCTATTTTACTCAATAATTTTCATCCAAATCCGTCCAGTAGTTTTTGCGTGAAAGAGAGACAAACATACAAACTTTCACATTTATAATATTAGTAAGATATATATATATATATATATATATATATATATATATATATATATATATATAAGTTATCAGTGTATAGACACCCAATGTTAACAATTATATAACCTCCATTACTTTGTAAATTGTATAGATCATATGTTTTTTCCCATCTGTTAAGTAAGTGGTAATTCTAAAATAAAAAGTGTGTTGTTGTAATAATTATTTAAAGATAGTTCTGACTCAAAAGTACCTGAAATAAGAGAAAATTCAGTCTAATTGTAACTGGTACCGAAACCAAACAATTGTTTTGCAGTTACGTAAGTAATTCCTAAAATAATTACTATTATTTTTTTTTAAAAGAGTTGGCAAGTTTCTACTCGTAAAAATGACTGATTCAGATGAACTCGCCGAACTTAAACATCAGTTGACTCAAGCGGGGATAGAAATGGCAAAACTTGAGTCACAGTTGAAAAAGGCGACTGAAACGACACAGATGGAGCTCTTGAAGGTTAGAACTCAAAACTCTGCCTTCATTCATGAAGTTATCGGCCAACTCGAGCCCTTCACTGGTGTTGTTGGAGACCTAGACCACTTTTTGAAAGGGGGAGATCAGATAGTGGGGCTCATACAATCCCGGCAAGAGAATGGGACACTGTTAGAGTCAGACGTAGTACTATTGGAGGCATCTTTGGTGGGTCGCATCTCAAGGAGGGTCCTGAATGCGATACAAGGAGACACTTCGCTTGCCTGGGAGACGCTGAAGGCAAGGTTGAAGAAGTTTTACGGCGGAGGTCGGTGGATTCCTGAAGAGGACACCTTCTATTTATTCAAAGAACGCAGAAAACCAGGCCAGTCCGAAGGCGAATTCGCTGAAAAATTATTAGTATTACACAATAAACTCGTCGAAAAGTCAGTGGAGACATATGGCCAGGCTGGAGGAGCCCAACGTATGGAATTCATAAGGGGGATTCTAAAGGTTCAATTGAACCACTACGTCGACAGTCCTGGTTCACTTTCGCGGGATAAGGATTTCCTTAACTGTGCACATGAACTAATCGATGCACGAGAACGAAAGCAATCCCGTTTCGAGAACTCTGAGGAACAGTGGATAGAGGTCAAGAACCCGAGGAAGAACTACCGAAGCCCGCCCAGGCGCAGTGGTGGAGAACGATTCTTCGAGAAACGATCTAGTAGGGAACCCGACTACCGGCGAAAGAAGCAGGAAAGAAGATGCTACGAGTGCAACCAACCTGGCCACCTGGCAGCGCAGTGTAACCTCACCAGGTGCTATGAGTGCGGCAGGCAGGGACACATGGCAAGAGATTGTCCGAGGCGCATTTCTCGTTCAAAAAGAAGAGGCCAGCCACCAGAACGAATGGAAGTAAATAACCAAAAATGGAACAGGAAGCGGACTCTCGGAAGCAGCAGAGGAGAACCTTCTAGCGGAGAATCTTCGGGAGAGGAGAGTATACCATCTGAGCACAGCAATCCGTCTCCGAGAGGATATGAGGTAAGGAGTGGGAATACCTGTAGGGGGGTCCTTCCGGATCCGAGGAAGTGGCGCGGCAACCGAGGTCAGATTGAGGGTGCGGTAATAGGAGGGGCAACTTTTCACGCGAATTACTGATAAATAGTAACTGAGAGAAGAGAGGAGAGAAGAGGTTGCCCGTGGCGAAGTTGAGGGGGGCGGGTGTGAAATTTTTGATTGACACAGGGAGCACAAACTCCCTAATAAGCAAGAAGGGAGCAGAAAGGTTAGGAATGTGGGGGGCGCATAAACAATGCGATTGTGAAATATCCACAGTTAGTGGGCGATGCAAGACGTTAGGCGAAATTTATTTTAATTTTAAGAGATTGGTTGGGAGGGATGTGCGTATTATGCTGCATATTACAGAAAATTTAATGCCGGGGTATGACCTGATAGTTGGGTGTGACCTTTTGCAACAAGCAGGGTTAAGAATGTGGTTTGAGCGAGGATACTGTAAATTTTGGCTAGGGGAACGGGAATACGAAGCCACTATTTCGGGAACGGGTCGCGTTGTAGAGATCGGAGCTGTAGAGTGCATTAGGGAGGCCATTGAAGGTGTTATAAGCCAGCACACGGATTTATTTTATCGAGAGGAAGAAATATTGCCGACAACGGGAAAAACGGTGCACCGGATCACGCTCAAGTCGGATATGCCCGTCTACGTCAAAGACCGGAGGTACCCCCAAGCGATGAGGGATATTATTACAAAACAATTAAGAGAACTTTTAAAACAAGGAATTATACGCCATAGTAATTCGCCTTTTAACAGCCCCCTATGGGTTGTAGAGAAAAGACAGGATTTGCCTGGGGCGGCGAAACAATATCGTGTCGTAGTAGACTATAGGAAGCTAAACGAGGCAACACAAGACGAGCGGTACCCATTGCCTCGCGTTGAAGACATTCTCGATCGGTTAGCTGGGGCCAGCATTTTTAGCACGCTAGACCTCAAGAACGGGTACCACCAGGTCCAAATGGCCGAGGAGGATATAGGGAAAACCGCTTTTTCCTGGGAACGAGCGCATTACGAGTTTGCGAGGATGCCGTTTGGGCTGAAGGGGGCCCCGTTGACTTTTCAGCGCCTTATGGATGAATTCCAGAGAGGGTTGGGGGAAGATTTCGCTCAGGTCTATATGGATGACCTGATAGTATTTAGCCGATCCGAACTCGAGCATGTGAAACATTTAAAAACAGTGTTCAATAGAGTCAGAGAGTTCGGTCTGAAGCTTTCGCGCGAAAAATCCAAGTTCGGTCTAAAAGAGATTAAATTCCTTGGGCATGTGGTCTCACGAATGGGAGTGCGACCTGATCAGGAACGCGTAAGAGCGATTCAGGAGGCCCCATTGCCAAGAAATGTTCGTGGAGTTCGGCAATTTTTAGGAATGGTCAATTATTACCGCAGGTTCATTCCGGGTGTTGCAGAATTGACGCAGCCACTGACCGAAGTACTGAAGAAGGGAAAGCGGTTCGCTCTAGGCCCAGCTCACCTGGAAAGTATTAAGAAATGCCGAGAGGCCCTAACCTCACAGCCTATATTAGCCTTTCCCGATTTTCGTTTAACATTCCGAGTTACCACAGATGCGAGTGAGTTCGCGATTGGGGCTGTCCTCTCTCAAAATTTTTCGGAAGGGGAAAAACCTATTGCGTACGCCAGCCGGAAATTAAATGCCGCAGAAAGTCGATACAGCGCTATAGAACGTGAGCTCCTGGCGGTAGTATGGGCAGTTGAATACTTTCGACCCTACGTTTATGGGAGGTCATTCGAGCTATTCACGGACCACAAGCCGTTAGTTTATTTAAACACACTTAAGGAGTCATCGGCACGCGTATCGCGGTGGAAGGAGCGCCTAGCGGTCTACACATTTCAGGTCGTCCACAAGAAGGGAGCGGATAATGTGGTGGCTGACTGGCTCTCACGTGACCTCGTGATAAACGCGATTGATGAGGAAATCTCTCCCGCCGAATTATCGTTGGTTCACCAGTTTTCTGAGGACAGTTCAGATGTTTCGGATCGACCTCGTGTCTTACCTGAGGTTGACGAAATTATTAACGATAAACGTATACAGATCATTATCCGGTCGAAGCAAGGATCGGGAGTCGAGACTAAGGCATATACTTCAGAAGGGTTGTCAGTGGTGGTCGTGCGCACTCCGGCTACGGTGGATGATGATTCCATGGAACGTGTGTTTTCAAAATTCGCCTGTCCTGGCCGTAGATGCCACATTTTTGTCGGAAATAAGCTCCTCATCGACAAACTACGGAGATTATGGCGACAAGAGCGGATAGGAATGGGATACCCGATAGTTAGGTGCTTACGGGAGGTTGAAAAGGTATCTGATCAGTCGAGACAACGCCAAATCGTTTAAGACCATCACGAAGGAAAGTCAAATCATCGCGGGGTCGAGGAAACATTACGGGTTCTAAAACGTTTGTATTTCTGGAAGTCCATGGGGAGTACGGTACGGGAGTGTATTGAACGATGTGCGGTGTGTCTACGGGCCAAGTATGATAGACAACCCCCAATGGCAGAAAAGATTGTCTCTCCCACGGCATCGGAACCCCTGCGATTAATTCAGATAGATATTTACTCCAACGAGGGCCAATCCTGGCTCACTGCCATCGATTCTTTTAGTAAACTCGCAATGGCATACCCCATCGAGGAGAAGACTCCTGTGGCAGTGTGGGAGGGCGTTCTCAATTGGTGCGCAACTTACGGTGTGCCAGAGGAAGTTGTTTCGGATTGTGGCCGTGAATTTGATAATGCATTGATTAGGGAAGAAAGTAGGATTTTGGGGATCGCCTGGCGATTAAATACTCCTCATCATTTAACAGGCAGGGGCGCGATTGAACGCCTCCATAACACCCTCGGAGAGCATATCCGACTTCTTAAGTTGGGGCGAAATTTTGACCCGTATGAAGCGATGCCGCGGGCGGTAATCGCTTATAACCATACTATCCATTCGGTGACTGGACTATCTCCAGTCGAGATTGTGTTTGGCCAGAATCGCCGAGATCGCGGGGATCTTATAACGGTCAATAATGATATATTGCGGCAACATCTTTTGCAGGCACGTGCGGCCCATAGAGCTTCGTGGCATACTGTACGGGAGAAGTTAATTCGTGAGAAATCGGTTAGAGTGGCCAAAGCCAACGAGAGATTGGGAGTGTCTACGAGAGGACCGCTTCCGTTGGGAACGATCGTATACCGACGATTAAGAACTGCGCGTAATAAAACAGCCGCACGGTACGATGGTCCCTATAAAATCATCACCATACGGGAGCACAATCTCTATACCATCCGTGACGTAAATCATCCCTCACGAGTCCGGACAGTTCATCTCGAAGAGCTCCGAGTTCCTCGTAAAGTGTCCCAGCTCGGACCGGAGGCTGTGCTTCAGAAATGAGGACAATATTTTGTGTTTTAATTTTTATATTTTGTGTTTTGTCGTTCAGTTTATTATTATAGTTCTTTATTTTAGGGTAACATTAGTCATTGTATTTTTTTTTTAATGTAACTATTAGGTTGTAATTTATTTTTTGTTTCGATTTACTTTTTAAGAGTTCCTCCAAGAGAAGGAACTGGAGGGGGGGGGGGGGAGTTATCAGTGTATAGACTCCCAATGTTAACAATTATATAACCTCCATTACTTTGTAAATTGTATAGATCATATGTTTTTTCCCATCTGTTAAGTAAGTGGTAATTCTAAAATAAAAAGTGTGTTGTTGTAATAATTATTTAAAGATAGTTCTGACTCAAAAGTACCTGAAATAAGAGAAAATTCAGTCTAATTATAACTTATATATATATATATATATATATATATATATATATATATATATATATATATATATATATACATATACAGATAAGTTAATGTAATTTCACTCCTTTAATTATTACTCATTATTAATATTATTGCTTTAAGTAATACTTTGTTATAGATATTTCTAGAGAGTGAGATATTTATAGCTCTATGCGAGTAGAGCAGCGAGTTGCTGAGTTGAAGGTCTTTTGCTCAAATCCGCCTATAGCAGATTAGTTTACATTTAAGTGAAACTTATGTATTTTAATTTGTGGGAGCGGGGTAGCTCGGTGGTAGAGCGCTAAGTTGCCAAGCCTTTCTATCTCTAAATTATCTTAGATGAGCCCTGTGGGATAAGGAGATCCTCCTAGGGCTAAGATGCTACTTTTAATTGAGGGAACAAACGTTGCCCTAGAAACATTACAGTGTCTACCGCTTACTGAAGACCCTTCATGAGTTGCAGTAGTACAAGCTTTGGTGAAGATACAGAGCGCAGGTCCGCATTGCCATTAACTTGCTCCTACCGACAACATGGAAGCTCATATATAACCCAATTACTCCGATCCAATTGTGCCAGCAGGACTAAATGTTGTACACTATTAGAGTTTACATTGGCACAGGGGTTACATATTCTTATTGAACTGGTTATATAAAATTCAATATGTAATATTCAGTCCTCAGAAACTAGGAGTATCGAGTTTGCTCAGATATTTAATATACGATTCTGAAAACCATTTCCCATCAAACAAGTAAACATGTACATGCCAATATTCATATTTAATACTTATACAGTTCATGTATTTTAAACGTTATTTTTAATCAATTTATTCCACCATAAATGGGTAAAAAAAATAGTTTTATCTGCCCTATACTGTTATTAAAGGTCTCACATCCCAACCTGTGTCTTGGAATTTCCCCGCATCCAGGGCTAATTACAATATGATATTTGTTTAACACATAACGCGACAGGTGCCTGTTACTGCACTGAACTGCCAGGTGTATCTCTCACATCCATTAACATTACTTGCCTGCTTATTCTGAGAAAAAATGTATTATTTATGAATGGAAATATAAATGTATTTACTTTAATTGAAACAGCGTCAGAAAAAAACAATTTAATATTAACAAAATTTATTATTTTAAAAATTGTGTTTCGTTAATTTTACTTCTTTAGAACGAAAAATAATATGAAATGCATTAAATCATTATTAAACCTAATAAACAAACAATGATAATAACCAAAATAAATTTAATATACACTTTGGATAAATTATTATATTAATAATACTTTTTCTACTGTGGTAACTCTCAAGAATAGATTCATATGATTTTAGCAGCAGTGACGTAAGTAGAAAGTGAAATTATAATTGCATAAATATATAAATGCATTTTCTTAATTTATAAATCAATAATCAATCGTGCTGTACATATAAATATTTGAATAATATATTGTAAACACAATTATACAAAATATAATGTTTTATATGATGACATCGCATAGATATAAATACATTATAGGTTCTTTTGTTATTCAAAATAAATTATCTGATATGAGCCTGTATTTATATATACACATCCTATATAGGTTATACAAATAAAGGATACATATATGCAAAATAGCTCAGCAATCAATGAACTATGAAGGAATATTTTTTCGATTTACAATTTATTATGAGAAATTTTGAAAATTATAAGGGGTAAATAAATCTTGTACAATATATGTACAATATGAATAAGTTGTTTTATTTGTGCCATTTATTTCAGCCTAAATTTTAGGCTATCTTCAAGCCAGAGGAATGTAGAGTCAGACATTTTTTTTTTTTTTTTTTTTTCATAACCCCTAAATATGATTTTTTTTTTTTTGTGCAACTGGGGTTTGTGCTCTCTTATGGGCACATTTATTTTTCTGAGTTCTTCTCCTTCTACTGTAGTATGACTACATTTTAAGGAGTTGAGGTGGTTGGAATTTTTGTTGTTTTAGTTGTATTTCTTATTTGTTTAAGTGCCGGGGCACACTTAATTTTTGTGTTTATTTTTATAATTACAATCTTACACACTACTTTCATCAATCTTACGAGTTTCTTCCATTACTTGTTGCCACCTTATTGGAGCTGAAGCAGGTGTCAAAGTTTTAAATATTTCGTTAGTTGTGCATTTGAGGGAGTCGAAGAATTTTATTTGTCTTCGCTTTATGAATTCAGTTGTTGTGGGTATGTTGAAGAGATCGTGTAATTGTTCCGGTTTTAGCTTTCTCAGCGATGTAGACCGAACAATTTTTCGGAGTATAGTGTCCTGAAACAGTTGTAATTGGCGCTGCGTTCCGATTCTGAGGTGGGTGAATAGCGGGGCTCCGTATAGAAGTGCAGGCCTTAGGATGCTCTTGTAAATTTTGATTTTTAAACGCAGTGATAAGGCTGAAGATAGTAGTAGGTGATGAAGTCTATAGGTTCTTCTTCTTACCATGCGGATTTTTGAATAGCAGTGGGTTGACAGTGTCATGTGGCGATCTAGTTTGATTCCGAGGTAAGCTATGGAGTTAGATGGGCTGATAGTGGTATTAGCCACTTGTAGAGTTTTTGGTAAACGGCCTTTTTTCCCTTTTTGGAGGGCAAACACTACACAGTCCGTCTTCGCCGGGTTTACCTGGATGTTGAGGTGTCTCAATTTTTCTACTATTTCTTGGCACGTACTTTCGGCTTGTTTTAATGCCCATTTTGCGCTCATACTGCTGCTATAGATGGCTATATCGTCCGCGTATGCGGCGACAGTTGCTCGTTTGTAGTTTTTACCCACTATATCAGCAGTATAGATGGAGAAAAGGGTCGGGGATAGTACCGCTCCTTGTGGAACCCCGCATATGAGTGGTATGTTTCTCGATAGTTTGTCCCGTACGCGTACGGCCAGACTCCGGTGGTTTAGAAATGAGGCTATGATGCTATAGAGCTGTTCCGGGCACTCGAGATCCAGAAGCTTCTGGCAAAGAATTCCATGAGACACGGAGTCGAATGCCTTTGTACAGTCTATTGAGATCATAGCTGTTGCTGCATTTCTGTTGAGGTCTCTGCATACTTCCGTCTGGATTTTCATTAGGTGGTGTTCAGTGCTGAGGTGTGCTTGAAAGCCGGTCTGTTCGTAGGGGATAACAGAGTTTTCCTCACAGAAATCTTTAAGATAATTTAGGATAATTTTCTCGAAGGTTTTTGCGAGGTGCGGTAGAAGACTAATGGGCCTGTAGTGTTCCGCTTTATCCCCTGTTTTGGCCGGCTTTAGTAGCGGGAACAAGATGGCGTGTTTCCATTGTTGAGGAAAGTATCTCAGTCGGAGGCATGAGTTGTACAGATGCGTGAGGTGTGCTATTCCTTTCCATGGTAGTTGCTTCAGAAGAATTGTCTGTACTTCTTCATGACCGGGTGAGCGGTTGCCGTTTGACCGTCTCAGTATAGCCTTTAACTGTTTCGGGCTGACAAACATGTAATTAGTGCCCCTGTCCATAGTTGGAGGTGTACTGGTATCAGTTCTGGACAGTATGTCACTATTTGGGTGATCCACTAGGAGTTCTGCCTGTTCCTCTGGTGTAAGGAGGCGGTCGCCATCATGTATTCTGATAGTCGTGGAATTCATCGTAGCGCTTTTGGTGAGTTTCCAAAATTTGCGTACGTCCCCATGCGTTGCTCTGAGCTGATCATACCAGATCGATGTCTTCCATTGTCGTAGAAGGTTTTTGATCTGGGTAGTGATGGCGTTGACTGCTATTTTTATGTTTTTATCCTTGGTTCTGTACCATTTATTTTTTAAAGTGTGGCGATTTTTTATAAGGGCTAGGATGTGTGGTGGCGGTGGTCGGAGGTGTGGTGGTGCCGGCCTATATTTCGGAATGGATGCTGTCGCTGCTTGTGTGATGGTTTCTATGAAGGTTTCCAAATAATTGTCTACCTGTTCCGTGGTGGTCAGTTGTGGAATGGTTGGGAGGCTGTTGTACACTTCTTCTTTGTATTTCTTCCAATCAGCCTCTTGGTATCTGAATTTTTCCCTCATCGGTTCTTCTTTATTTCCGTTTAAAGTGTACAGTACTGGGCGGTGATCGGATGAGAGGAAGTTTAATGCTGAGCAGCTTGTGATACGGTGAGGTTGTTTGGTGAGAAGAATGTCCAAGGTAGAAGTGCCTCCGTTTCCAACGTGTCTGAAGGTGTGTGTGTCCGGGTGTACTATGCAGTATCTTGTTTTGGTTAGTATCGAGCCAGCCTTATTGTTCTTGGTGTTGCGCCATGCCGTATGTTTGGCGTTGAAATCTCCCACAAGCCAGTGATTGGTCCTTACTGCGCAGGCCTCAAGGTAAGATTTGAACTCCTTTAGAGAACAAACGGTCTTCTGTAGAAACCAGTGATATATGTAGGTTGTTTCATCAGAACCTGGACCGTCGCGTGGCTGATTTTTCTGTCAAGAGTGGCCATGGGTTCTTTGATTTTCTTCCACTGGGTCCCATTCTTCACCGCAATCATCACGCCGCCGCGCGGGTCGTGTATGTCATCGGTTACTAACGAGTAGCCTCGAAGACGTGGTGGGTTACCTTGAAGCCTGGTGTCAGTGAAGACGGCCACAGTCGGTTGTGTTGCAGCCAGAAGAGCTTCTATTTCCTCCTTCTTGTTCAGGAGTCCGCAGCAGTTGAAGTTTATGATAAACAGCGAATTCATGGTTGATGTTGGGCTGCTACCAGTTGAACTAGGGCTGCTACCTGGTTGGTGAGGTTGTATACCATCTGTATTAGTATGTCCATTGTGATCGCTGGAGTGTTGCCCTCAGAATGAGTGGTTGGCGGTGATGTCTGAGGGGTCTCAGTGTCGTCGTGAGTGAGGGGTTGGAGGAGGGAGGAGTAGGAGGTCCCTGCGCTGGTCGTCTTGTATTGTCTGGTGGTGGGAGGGGCTTCTCTCTTCTGATTGGCTGTTGCCTTCTCCTTTTTCCTTTCTTCAGCCAATTTTAATAATTTCTGTCTCACCGTACATTGCTTATAGGATGCGACATGCTCTTCATTGCAATTTGCACATTTTGGGGATCCTGTGAGTGGACAGCTTTTAATGTCGTGTTGTTCTCCGCAGCGCACGCATTTCTCGTTGTAACCACAATAGTTTCGTGTGTGCCCGAATTGTTGGCATTTGAAGCATTGTATTGGGCCGTCTCTTTTTGGTATATAGGTGGTTGCTGTGAAGATGCACCTATTTACATGTCGCACTTTTCTGATGTCATCAATGGTGATGTTTGTTGGAACTGTAATAATGACCAGGTTTAGTGGTGTCTTCCTCCCTTTATCATCTGTTCGTTGAAATCTACGTACGTCTGTTACTTGGAGGTGCTTAAAAGCTTCTTCTATGTCTTTTTCCGGGGTTGATATATCCAAATTCTTGATAACGAATTTTTTGAAAGTCTTTTTCGTTTTAGTTGCATATGAGTGATGAGGTATATCAAGTGTCTTAAATCCCTTCAACACTTTTTCACGTTCTTGCAGAGATGGCATCTGTATTTGAATACCTCTATACGTTTGCTTGAGTAGATATTCGTGAATCCCGGTTTTATCCATAAAAGCTTTCACGTTCCCGATAGTATATTTATTTGACATCACTATTGGCGGTATGTAAGGTCTTTTCGTTTGGACTGGTGTTGTGGCTTCGGTTTCGGTGACTATTTCTTCCAGAGGACTGAACCGGTTCTCTGTTGGTACTGCTGGTACTGAAGTAGGTTTGGCATCTCTCTCCTCAGAATTTCTTAAATGTTGCCCTCTTGTGCGGCAAGTTGAGGCTCCCCCTGCAGCTGAGGTCGTTGAGGTAGGGGCTACTTTTCTGCGCACCATATTTTTTTTTTTTTTTTTTTTTTTTTTTTCCAAGCCCCTGGAATGGTGATCACCTGAAACAGACTTACATACTAACGTATATTAATAAATTTATATATGTACATATATACAACTCTTTTCCTGCACCGGGTGCATTTTAAGATGGTTTTGAGGATGTTTAAGGATTGAAGTCATGGAGTATAACTAGAATCGGATATCCAGTGATGGGGCTCACTGGTTGTTTGAAAAAAAATGATAAAAACTAAAACTAAGACTTAAAACTAAACTAAAACTAAGAGTAATGATAATGCACCTCAGTCGATACTGAGGGAACTTACATACTGTTGCCAGCGCTGTGGCCGGCTCGCTGGTCTCAATGTGCTGAATAGCGGGTTAGTGCAGTGTTGGAGGCTATCAAAGAATTTGATATGCCTCCGTGTTATAAAATCTGTCACCGTCGGTAGTCCGAGAGTGTCATGAATTATGTCTGTCTTTGAGCGCTGTAGTGTAGTATGTCGTACTATACGCCTTAATATGGTGTTTTGAAACTGCTGGAGTCTCTTCGTGGTAGTCGGAGATATGTTATTGAGCATTGGTGCTCCGTAGAGAAGGGCAGGTCTGAGGACCCCCTTGTATATCATTAGTTTGAGGCGTAATGATAAATTCGGTGAAGTAAGCAGGTGGTTCAACCTGTAGGACTTTATCCTAGTCTGTCTGATCTTTCTCATGCAGTGCTGGGACAACGTCAGGTGCCTGTCTAGGGTGACGCCCAGATACACTATCTGATTGGCCGGATGGTTCTCGCTGTCCCCCACTCTATAGATCGTCGGTAGAGGGCGCTTGTTTTTCTGAAATGAAAATACAACACAGTCGGTCTTCTTGGGATTGACTGTAATATTTAATCTCTCCAGCTTGTCAGTTATCTCCTTACAGGCCGCTTCTGCCTGTCGTAGAGCTATCTTAGCGTTCAGTGAGCTACTGTAAATTGCTATATCGTCGGCGTAAGCCGCGACAGTGGCCTTGCTGTACCTCGCTCCAACAGTTTCCGCCGTGTAGATCGAAAAGAGAACTGGTGATAACACAGAGCCCTGGGGCACACCACAAGTGAGA
Source organism: Arma custos (assembly GCA_037127475.1). Classification (NCBI taxonomy): domain Eukaryota; kingdom Metazoa; phylum Arthropoda; class Insecta; order Hemiptera; family Pentatomidae; genus Arma; species Arma custos. The sequence goes on along the minus strand of CM073760.1, from coordinate 93,548,990 downwards.
TCAAAGGGATTGGACAGCTCTTCGCCGACTCGAACCTTAATTGAACGTCGTGTCAGAAAGGACCGTATTATAGTATAGAGCTGCTCGGGAAACTCGTTGTCCTGCAGTGTCTTACATAGAAGACTATGGGACACTGAGTCGAACGCCTCCGTGCAGTCTATAGATATCATAGCGGTTGCCGTGTTCTTAGCGGTGTTCTCGCTGACTTCCGCGTGTAACTTCGCCAGATGGTGGTCCGGGCACAGTCCGGCTTGGAAGCCAGTCTGTTCCGGTGGGATTAGTGCTACTTCCGAGCAATAGGTTTTGAGATAATTAAGAATAATTTTCTCAAAAACATTGCCCATGTGCGGAAGCAGGCTAATAGGTCGGTAGTCGGCTGGCTGATTTCCGGTTCTCGCAGGCTTCAGGAGCGGGAAGAGGGTAGCTCTTTTCCATGCCTCAGGGAAGTATCTCAGCCTGAGACAGGAGTTGTAGAGATTTGTCAGATGAGCTAAGCCTCTCCGCGGTAGATGTTTCAACAATACAGTCTGTATCCCGTCGGAGCCTGGAGCTTTACTACCTCGCGAACGACGGAGTATCGCCTTCAGCTGCTTCGGAGATACAAACATATAATTGTTGCCGATCTCTTCTGTCGGTAATTCGGACGTGTCTATGGTCCGTTTTGCTATTACGTCACCGTAGTGATCTGCAAACTTAACAGTCTGCTCCTGGTCTGTTAGTATCTTGTCTCCATCCTGAAGCCATGTGTAGTTCCTCTTTCTAGTGCTCGTCCTAAGCAGCTTCCAGAACTTTCTATGGTCACCATGTGTGGACCGAAGCTTTTCATGCCACTGAGCAGTCCGCCATTGTGTCATGAGGTTTTGAATCTGAGTGGTAAGTGAATTTACCACCGATTTGACCTCGTAGTCTCTGGTCCTGTACCACTTGTTCTTCCACTTATTGCGGAGGGCGATAAGTTTTAGAATATGATCAGGTGGGGGACGCAGGGCTGGTGGTAGGGGCCTGAACTTGGGGATTGCTGCATCAGCGGCGCTTCTGATTACATCAGTGAAGTACTCTATATAGAGGTCTACTTCACTCGTCGTACGTAGAGTAGGTACCGTCGGAAGATTATGGTAGAGCTGAGATTTAAAAAATTCCCAGTCTGCCTCTTGGTACTTGTACCTATTCGGCGGAGGTGGCACCGGTGCTTCCCCGTCTAGCAGTTAAAGCACGGGTAGATGGTCCGTCGTTATTAGATCAAGCGTGACGCAATCGATGAATCGGTGCGGCTGCCGTGTGAGTAGGAGATCAACCGTAGACCTGAAAGAAGGGTTTGCCCTATGCCTAAATGTATAGGTATTAGGATGGACCACGTTGAACGGCGATTTTAACACTATCTTCCCCGCTGCGTTACAAGAGTTGTTATTCCAAAGGGAATGTCGGGCGTTCAGGTCACCCACTACCCAATGGTTTGTCCTCTTGGCGCATTCGTTGAGCAATCTCTGAAATTCTTCTGGGGATGTGCGAGGTCTCCGGTATAGGCCTGTGATAGTGGTGGGTTTGTCCAGAAGAACTTGGACCGTTACGGTGTGTAATTTCTGGTCCGTGATAGCCGCAGGTGGGGGAAGTTTCCTCCACTTGATGCCGTGGCGAATCGCTATCAGGACTCCATCATGTTGATCTCCTGCCAGATCGTAACCTGGTATGCGCACACGCTGGTCGCTCACTCTGGTGTCGGTGAGTACAACTATTGTGGGGTCACTCTGTGCTATTAAGGCGTATACCTCCGTAATCTTCGGCAAAAGTCCGTCTGTGTTGAAGTTCAATAACGTTAAGTTGCTATTCATGGTGATAAACCAGAGAGCATCTCGACGAGTTTAGCTGTAGCTAAACTAAGTTGTTTAATATTTTCCGCCAGGGCCATGGCCCATGGAGGAGTCTGTGTCCAGTCGTGTAGTGGTGGGGGTCGTGGGGATGTCGGCTCGGGTCGGTCCGCTGCAGCTCGGGCCTGAGCCCTAGTCTGTCTGAGGTGGGGAAAGTCCTCTTCTCTGATTGGCCCGGTGGGGCGGGTGGTCTCTGGCTGGGTCCGTTTGGTGGTGGGGGGTACCCTTGTTGTGGCCGGTCTGGCCTGAGTCGGGGCAGGCTTGGCGAGTTTTTTCTTTAAATTTGCTAGTCTCTCGACTAGCTTTTTTCTAAATTCGCATCCCGTGAAGGAGGCTACGTGCAAACCACCACAGTTTGCACACTTCACTGGGACCTCGTTTCTCGGGCATTGCGCTACGGGGTGGGGTCCGGCACACCTGACACAAGCCACTGTACGCCTACAGTGGTTTTTGGTATGCCCAAATAGCTGGCATCGATGGCACTGTACGATGCCCTTCTTTGCCGTGTAAGGTTTGGCCTTAAAGGTAACACTCTCTAAGGCCCTAAGTTTTTGGATTTTGTCCAGAGTAACTTCTGGACCAGTTGTGATGATAATTAGTGGAAGATCTGATTTCTTCCCATCCTTATCACTCTTTTGCATCCTTCTTACATCAAGGATGCCGGGTAAGCTGTTTGTGAGTTCGCTCTTAGCGTCCTCTAGGTCGAAGTCCAAATCTAAGCCGTACAAAACAAATTTTTTGTTCTTAGGCCCTGTGGCAGTAGAGTAAGTATGGAACTGACTCTGTGATTTTGTGAAAAAATCAGTCATGGCCTTATGGCTTTCAATAGAGGAAGGAAATATCCTAACTCCATTTTTTATATTTTGAACTTGAAAGCCCAGAAAACCTTTGGCTTTTAGTTCAACTACTGTCTTCACAGCGCTAGTTGCGCCACTGAGGACAATGGGTGGTGGTCTTTTCCTAAAATTTTCCTACAAACAAATGACGACTTTAAGACTGTTGTTGGTCTACTTGACGGTGCCAACAATATTAGTTACCACTCTTATGCTCCTAGAGGTACCAAACCTCTAAGAAGGTACATTCTCAAGGGTTTCGACATAGATCACCCTATAGAATCTATAAAAAGTCATCTAGAGGCCAACTTACCAGGTTTCCAAAATATTTGGAGGATGACAAAAACCGACGAACACGGACACAAACGATTACTAAGCAACATCGTAGTTACTACCAACTCTGATGTAACCCTTGAAAAAATCTCTAAACTGGGCCCTATTGATTATATGGGGTACAGTGTAGAGAAAATGAAAAATATAAATGGCCCCAGGCAATGCCATTCTTGCCAGGAGTTTGGACACACCAAAAATTACTGTGGGCGCATTGTTAAATGCGTCCGTTGTGGTGAAAACCACGACACTAATGACTGTCCCAAAACAGCCCCCCCCCCCAAATGCGCAAACTGTGGTGGCCCACATGTGGCCTCATATCGCAATTGCGCAAAAAGAATAGAACTTATAAAATCTAAAGTTCAAAATAAAATTGTTGTCCAACAAGACAACAACAAAAATCAACAAAGCACTAATAGTGCCACAAAATCTGACCCGCATTCTTTTGCAGGGGTCACTTTTTCAGGTACCATCCCTCCCCCCAAAAATCCTAATCAGGATGAGAAACCCGTATGGGCTAGCGAGCTCATAAACATGTTCAAGGACATGAAAGAAATGTTTATGACATTAATGGGCACACTTAACGTCGTGCTTCAAAATTCTTTCAGTCCTCGACATGGATAGACATTCTATCATCAATTACAACATTACAGGGCTCGTTAAGCGAAAGCTCGAGCTAGAAACCCTCCTGGCCTCTTATAGGCCCTCCGTTGTCGCACTTACAGACACAAAACTAAACGGACATACACACGTATACTTTAGAGGCTACTACATATACAGACTTGACTCACAAACTAAGCATGGAGGTGTAGCACTATTAGTGCGCAACGACGTCCCCTCCAGACTAATAAACAACAACACACTCAACGATGACAAACACACAGCTATCACAGTACTTGTCAGACTTAAACACAATTACAAACTGACTTGCATTTACAGAAAACCGAACGCCAAACTTGACACTATCAAAACACTACTTCGAGAAAACGAAACTGACAGACAACATATCATCCTAGGTGACCTAAACGCCAAACACCACACATGGAACTGTACGAAACCCAACGCACTAGGCAACCACTTAACAAAAACAAAATACACAATCATACACCCCAACGCTCACACTTACAGACACCACTCGAACCCTTCATACACTTCCACTCTAGACCTGCTCCTCACACAACAGGCACACAGATTTACAAACTGCATCACAATAGACTTCAGTGACAACGACCACATTCCCGTACTCTACGAACTTGGTAGAAACGCAACAACAACTCCACCTACTGACTACAAATACAACTTCAAACTAGCTGACTGGAAACAGTACAAAAAACTATTCCACACAAACATACCAAACATCACCCCACTTACAACCATAGAACACGTTGACATAGCCATAAACACACTATTCACCACTATACAAGACGCAGCATCAGCCTCTATACCTACATTTAACCCAACACCCATACACCTACGCAAACCACCACAACACATACTCGCTCTAATAAAACAACGTAACAACATAAAGAACTGTTGGTACAGGACAAAAGATTCTACTTACAGACCCATAATAAACAACATGACCAGACAAATCACATCCCTAATGTCGCAGTGGAAAACCTCCATATGGCATGACCAACTACGCCGGACTCACTACGATCCTCATAACTTCTGGAAATTAGTCAGGAGTCACAACACAAAGACCAAATCGGTCAAAATCCACCGTGGCGATGAGCTTCTCACTCCCGCAGATCAGGCTACTATACTCGCCGACTATTACGTTGAACGTGACTCAGCACGAACAAACACACCATACCAACACCGCCCTCTGAGCGTTAGCTCAGAGAACATCATATTCTCAACATATAAAGAACTGACTGCAATTCTGAGAAATACTAAGGGAAACAAATCTTCTGGAAAGGACAACACCCCTTATGTCCTATACAAACAATTACCTAGGAAACCCCTCATGTTTCTCTTAAATATCTACAACTCATGCTCACGCCTTAAATACTTCCCAACGGAGTGGAAACATGCTATTGTTGTTCCACTCCTAAAACCCAAAAAACGAGGAGCTGTACCGGAAGAATACCGGCCTATCAGCCTCCTCAACCACATCTCAAAAATATATGAGAAATTAGTTATAATACACATCCGCAAACACTGCGAAACACATGACATTATACCCCCTGAGCAAACGGGGTTCTCTCGCGGAGTAAGCTGCTATCACCACGTAGCGAAATTACAACATGATACAGCTCACAACCTAAACAAAAACCTCGCTACAGCAATGATATCCCTCGACTGCACTCAAGCATTCGATTCTGTATCCCACTCTATTCTGATAGAAAAACTCAGGCTTCACCACTTCCCAGACCAATTGGTTGATATAATAGGCTCATACCTCAGTGGTCGGACTTTCTCTGTCCGTGTCAAAACTGAACTCTCTACAAAACGCCCAGTCACTTGTGGGGTCCCCCAGGGCTCGGTCCTTGCGCCGATATTATTTAACATTTATACTGCCCAAATAGTGGGGCAAAAAATAGATAACGTGCAAATCGCCGCCTATGCTGATGACATAGCAATATACACTGCTAGCATGAATGCGGATCACGCCATGCGCAAGGCCCAACAAGCAGCCCAACTGATCACAGAACAGCTACAAGACATAAACATACACATTAACACACACAAAACAGACGCCATCACTTTCTCTTACAGGAAAACACTTAAAACACAACCAACACTAAACGGACAAACAATACAAAACAAAAATCAACTCACATACCTAGGCATGAAACTCGAATCACACCTTTCATTCACAGCTCACACACAACACAGAATACACATAGCACGAGCCACAGCCAATCAACTCAGACACTTACTCTACTCACCGGGGCTGTCACTCAGACTCAAGATCCTACTTTACAAAGCAGTCCTCAGACCCACACTACTACACGGAGCCCCACTCCTTCATTACCTATTTCCGTCAGCCCTGAAGTCACTACAGACATACCAAAACAGCATCCTACAGAAGATCACGAGAGGCACTACATTAGAAAGACGCAACATGGAACACATACACAACGAACTACAGTTAAACACTGTACAGACTCACATCACTAGGTGTCACTTGAAATTCTTTGACAACCTCCCTGCATCACACAACCCACTCTTCCGAGCAATAACCCCATCCCCCCTTCCTGCTAGGTGGCAGGGTAGGAAGGGGCCCCTAAACCCCGTCAACATCACATCCTAATTTCCCCCCTTCATATTTCCTAGATCCTCTCATGCCTCCTTTCCTTTCCTCTATCCTCCTGCGACCCCCCCCCCTCAACTCTCCTTTTAACTATAAGTTTTAGTATTAGTTTAGTCTGTAAGTTACTCAACTAGAGAAGGCCCCTCACCTTCAGATAATTTTTTTACCTGAAAATGGATAATTTTATTACTTTTCAAATCAGTACACCTTCCATTACTTTTAGTAGAATAAGGATAATTTTAAGATATAAGTACATTACTAATTACTTGTTTTATTGTGTTTCATGTTTTCGTTTACTGAGGGATCCGAAAAAAAAAAAAAAAAAAAAAAAAAAAGGGGACACTCACTGAAAACAGGGGCTCTCACTGGAGCGACGCTGCCCGTACCCAATAGGGTGGCTGCCTTAGCTAGTTCCACACAAGGTGTGGGCCTCGACAACTTCCAGGCGCTGATCCTCGTGAGTAGAAAGCGTAAGATGCAGGCTGGTAGTTAGATCCTAAGATGTTCACTGCTCGGCTGCTGGGGGAGGAATTGAAGAGCGCACCATATTGAAAAAATGTCACAAGTTAACTCACGGGACGGACCGTAATGAACGCACCAAAACAACTAACACAAGAGCGCACTAAGTTGGTCGTTTGCCAGTGCAACGCTACCCTTACCCAATGGGTGGCTGCCGAGGTTAGTCCCAAGTGATATGCATGGACCACGGCAACTCGAGGGTGCTAACTAAGCAAGAGGACTGGGTCTTCAGGAGTCTTCAGGAGATCCTTCTTCTTCGGCTGCTGGCTCTTGTTATTTTCAGAGAGATGATAGTTGGTTTTCGGAATAACTTTTCAGAGCCAAAGGCTACTCTGTCAACACTTATTTTTGGTGTTTTTTTCTCTTCAAGTCTCTTATTACTGCAGAGATATTAGTTCAAATTATCGATACAATTTTAAGTTTGTTAGCTTTTTCTATCGATCATATGATATGCGAGTCAGACAGCAACGGAAACTACATTATATTTGATTGATTAAATGAAACTAATAAGGCTTGAATAGTAATCATCGCGATAACAGTAAATGTTTACGTAATAGTTTAACTATCTAACTCATTCGGATAACGGTCAAAAATCTATTTTCCAGATTTTTTTCATGATCTTGATTATTTAGCTGGTTGTTATCATAAATATAATATAAGTTGGAAAGCGTTAAGTGCCTTGTGCTAAAATACCACAAAAAACCGGGGACTGTATTAGTTTAAGAACGCTTGAGTTATTATAAACATCGTTAGCATTTATAATTATTATTATTACTAAACTAATTAAAATTTTGTCTCCCGCTTAAGAGAAAATATTTAATACTCTCTTAGAAAAATATTAAACCTGGAATCTGGAAGAGACTAAATTTCAATTTAGTAAACCTCGGCTAATAAGGCTGTGTCGCCTGAGTAGTTATGGCAAACAATCGTAAGCCACATTAATTCAGGAGCACGTTCCAGTAACCATTCCATTAGGGCCTCAGTTTATCATGAAGCAGGAGTTGGAGTGAGGCGGGGGGGGGGGGAGGGGTCCAGAGATTTAGAGATGGAATGAGCTCGAAAAGAAAGCACGGCTGAGGGAGGGGAGGAAATTGGAACAAAAACCTCCATTTATTCAGAAAACCCTTCCCGGGACCAAGATGGGTTTATTCAGCACTAGTGCTTTCGGATCATTGTCCTCCAACCACTCGGCTCAGACTTCGAAATACTTGATCTTGGCGCATATGCAGTTCGTAATCCGTTGATCATGTGAAATTACTAACCATATTTATTCTTTATTTTATAATGGCTCCTTTAGAAGCCCTAAATTTTGTCTTTTCGAGTATAACTAAGATAATGGTCTAAAATGGACTCAGGGAACCCATTTTACGTCCCTATCAAAGGACAGTGTTATCAAGTATTTTTTACTCCCTTTGAAAAACCCAAAGGGCCAATTTGGGCTGTGAACCCGCGACCATGATTAAAAACGTAAGTTTTGTTTATTTATACCGCACTGGTATAACAACTAGAAAACCAGAATTTACTTAATTCATTATGTTTCATATAATAATGTATTTATACTAAATAATATAAGATCTGAAAAAAATTCCAAAGAGATTCTCTAGGAAATGTATCATCGAAGCTTTGATACAACTCATAAAATATTCAATATTTGGTAGAGACTGTACATTTCTAGGACAACCATTGTGCGGAGAGATGGTTTGACCTTGATAACACTCAACCGTCAGGTTTTTTCACCCAATTGCCAATATCCACTTTATAGAGGATGGATGAGCCCATGAGGGTCTCCAGATCCCACAGGGTTCCTCCCTGGCTGTTAACAGAATAGATAACTTACCTGCCATTAATATTTCGAATTCGTAACCTGTAACCTTCAGCGCTCTACCCATAATTACCCCGCTCCCATAATATAATTACACTAAATCAAATAATAACTGAAAAGTTTTTTAAAGAGAGATTATTTAGGAAATATATCTTCGACACATTAATGAACTATTTCATAAATTATTATCACAAAAAATAGCAGTATTATTTGAAATATCCCGCCACGATAGACAAGTTGATCGCGACTAATGATTATTAAAAGGTCTTTCATTATTTTTCCTTAAGATGAAAAGAGTTGAGAAAACATAAAATCTAATATTCATTGGAGAAGAAAATGGTTATGGTAGAAGTAAAAAAATAATTCCTTAAATAGCGATAAAATAATTTTAAGAAACTTGGTTTCTAATAAATAGTCTATCAATATCAAAGGAATTTTCTTAACCTCCACCCGAAGCCATTTTCTTCCTCATATTTATACGATTTGTTTTGTATATAACTAATTATTATTCAAAAAATATAATATGTATATTTTATAATAATAACAATATGTATATTTTATAATAATATGTATATTTTATAATATGTATATATATATATATATATATATATATATATATATATATATATATATATATATATATAAGTTTAATCTTAATTTAATCATTTATTTATGCCTTCTAACTTTTAAGAAACCACAAAAAACGATAAGTTAAATTAACATATAGGAAACGGGGGCAAGATATACTTGACCCACAACACCGAACGGTATTGAAGGTTTTGCATAGCCGTGCCATACAGTTGTGCAGCCTTAGTACAATAGGGTCTATACTCGATACTCCTTGTTATAACCACGATAAGGGAATATCGCCTTTTCGATGTATATTAACATATATTTTTGATATATGTTATTAATAGCATGATGTAAAGTATATAAAAATAACTATATATATGTATATATATATGTAAAAAATAACTGATATTATCAAAAGCAGAGACAGAATACCATGTACATTTGTTATTACCTTGAATGATTATTTTAACAGAACTTCTGCATCTTTATACGAAAATAATCAAATCTTTAATGAAGAATACCGAATCATTAAATTCTTATCCAAAATAAAAAATTGAACACAGTAATTTTTTTATGTTGCTAGTTTAAATCACATTAAAGAAAAAATATACGAACATTGCAAAGCTTTGACGTAAATACAATAATTTTAAACAATCAGTAAAAGTTTAGATTCATTTTTCACAGATAATCCATCTAATGTCCATTTGATAATATAACAATAGAAAATATTTTTTATGAATAACGCTTAATTAATGTTAAGCATTCCAGCAGTGGTCTAAAAATCAATATTAAAACCCTTATTTCTTTTTTTTCAGATTGGAAATTTAGTTCCCTATTTTTCTTCATGATTCCGTTATCAAATTTCTCAAGAGTCATTCAGTTTATTTATATATTTTTGTAGGCAACAATAAGTCACAGTTAAGTGAATCAATTAAACAAAAGAAAAGGCACATTATAAAACAAATAAAAAAAAATTGTATGTAAGCCTTACAGACTAAGGTTAATGCCTATTAAATGTAAAAAATATTTAACTAATTTGATTAAATTCATGGTAGTTAAAGTGTAAAATCGATCGTGTTATATATTACATGTTGTTGAAAACTTTGCTTTACATCACATGCTTATTTCTACTTTAAATAAGCAATTACTTTCATTCTTATAATTTTTTCCTTTTTTTAAAACTGGATTTATTTGAATTTCATCTTCAAGAAAAAAAAAAAAAATCGGCTTCCAGTCAACTCCTTTATTGTTTTATATGACAAAACGTTTCGACACTATGGTGTCATTTTCAATTATTTATTTTTCTGCATTCCTTAAATTTTGATGTTTTGTACATGTCAATAGTTCATTCTTAAAATTCTTAGTCAAATCTTCTACTAATTTGTTATTAGATGCAGTTGGTGCTCGGATTTCACCTTGATTGTTCATTCTTATAATTTTTTCCTTTTTTTAAAACAGAATTTATTTGAATTTCATCTTCAAGAAAAAAAAAATCGGATCCAGTCAACTCCTTTATAGTTTTATATGACAAAACGTTTCGACACTATGGTGTCATTTTCAATTATTTATTTTTCTGCATTCCTTAAATTTTGATGTTTTGTACAATTCAATAGTTCATTCTTAAAATTCTTAGTCAAATCTTCTACTAATTTGTTATTAGATGCAGTTGGTGCTCGGATTTCACCTTGATTGTGCATTCTTATAATTTTTTCCTTTTTTTAAAACTGGATTTATTTGAATTTCATCTTCAAGAAAAAAAAAAAATCGGCTTCCAGTCAACTCCTTAATTGTTTTATATGACAAAACGTTTCGACACTATGGTGTCATTTTCAATTATTTATTTTTCTGCATTCCTTAAATTTTGATGTTTCGTACAATTCAATAGTTCATTCTTAAAATTCTTAGTCAAATCTTCTACTAATTTGTTATTAGATGCAGTTGGTGCTCGGATTTCACCTTGATTGTTCATTCTTATAATTTTTTCCTTTTTTTAAAACTGGATTTATTTGAATTTCATCTTCAAGAAAAAAAAAATCGGCTTCCAGTCAACTCCTTTATTGTTTTATATGACAAAACGTTTTGACACTATGGTGTCCTTTTCAATTATTTATTTTTCTGCATTCCTTAAATTTTGATGTTTTGTACAATTCAATAGTTCATTCTTAAAATTCTTAGTCAAATCTTCTACTAATTTGTTATTAGATGCAGTTGGTCCTCGGATTTCACCTTGATTGTTCATTCTTATAATTTTTTCCTTTTTTTAAAACAGGATTTATTTGAATTTCATCTTCAAGAAAAAAAAATCGGCTTCCAGTCAACTCCTTTATTGTTTTATATGACAAAACGTTTCGACACTATGGTGTCATTTTCAATTATTTATTTTTCTTCATTCCTAAAAATTTTGATGTTTTGTACAATTCAATAGTTCATTCTTAAAATTCTTAGTCAAATCTTCTACTAATTTGTTATTAGATGCAGTTGGTGCTCGGATTTCACCTTGATTGTTCATTCTTATAATTTTTTCCTTTTTTTAAAACTGGATTTATTTGAATTTCATCTTCAAGAAAAAAAAAATCGGCTTCCAGTCAACTCTTTTATTGTTTTATATGACAAAACGTTTCGACACTATGGTGTCATTTTCAATTATTTATTTTTCTGCATTCCTTAAATTTTGATGTTTTGTACAATTCAATAGTTCATTCTTAAAATTCTTAGTCAAATCTTCTACTAATTTGTTATTAGATGCAGTTGGTGCTCGGATTTCACCTTGATTGTTCATTCTTATAATTTTTTCCTTTTTTTAAAACTGGATTTATTTGAATTTCATCTTCAAGAAAAAAAAAATCGGCTTCCAGTCAACTCTTTTATTGTTTTATATGACAAAACGTTTCGACACTATGGTGTCATTTTCAATTATTTATTTTTCTGCATTCCTAAAAATTTTGATGTTTTGTACAATTCAATAGTTCATTCTTAAAATTCTTAGTCAAATCTTCTACTAATTTGTTATTAGATGCAGTTGGTGCTCGGATTTCACCTTGATTGTTCATTCTTATAATTTTTTCCTTTTTTTAAAACTGGATTTATTTGAATTTCATCTTCAAGAAAAAAAAAAATCGGCTTCCAGTCAACTCCTTTATTGTTTTATATGACAAAACGTTTCGACACTATGGTGTCATTTTCAATTATTTATTTTTCTGCATTCCTTAAATTTAGATGTTTTGTACAATTCAATAGTTCATTCTTAAAATTCTTAGTCAAATCTTCTACTAATTTGTTAGTAGATGCAGTTGGTGCTCGGATTTCACCTTGATTGTTCATTCTTATAATTTTTTTCTTTTTTTAAAACTGGATTTATTTGAATTTCATCTTCAAGAAAAAAAAAATCGGCTTCCAGTCAACTCTTTTATTGTTTTATATGACAAAACGTTTCGACACTATGGTGTCATTTTCAATTATTTATTTTTCTGCATTCCTTAAATTTTTATGTTTTGTACAATTCAATAGTTCATTCTTAAAATTCTTAGTCAAATCTTCTACTAATTTGTTATTAGATGCAGTTGGTGCTCGGATTTCACCTTGATTGTTCATTCTTATAATTTTTTCCTTTTTTTAAAACAGGATTTATTTGAATTTCATCTTCAAGAAAAAAAAAAAATCGGCTTCCAGTCAACTCCTTTATTGTTTTATATGACAAAACGTTTCGACACTATGGTGTCATTTTCAATTATTTATTTTTCTGCATTCCTTAAATTTTGATGTTTTGTATAATTCAATAGTTCATTCTTAAAATTCTTAGTCAAATCTTCTACTAATTTGTTATTAGATGCAGTTGGTGCTCGGATTTCACCTTGATTGTTCATTCTTATATTTTTTTTCCTTTTTTTAAAACTGGATTTATTTGAATTTCATCTTCAAGAAAAAAAAAAAAAAAAAAAATCGGCTTCCAGTCAACTCCTTAATTGTTTTATATGACAAAACGTTTCGACACTATGGTGTCATTTTCAATTATTTATTTTTCTGCATTCCTTAAATTTTGATGTTTCGTACAATTCAATAGTTCATTCTTAAAATTCTTAGTCAAATCTTCTACTAATTTGTTATTAGATGCAGTTGGTGCTCGGATTTCACCTTGATTGTTCATTCTTATAATTTTTTCCTTTTTTTAAAACTGGATTTATTTGAATTTCATCTTCAAGAAAAAAAAATCGGCTTCCAGTCAACTCTTTTATTGTTTTATATGACAAAACGTTTCGACACTATGGTGTCATTTTCAATTATTTATTTTTCTGCATTCCTTAAATTTTGATGTTTTGTACAATTCAATGGTTCATTCTTAAAATTCTTAGTCAAATCTTCTACTAATTTGTTATTAGATGCAGTTGGTGCTCGGATTTCACCTTGATTGTCCATTCTTATCATTTTTTCCTTTTTTTAAAACTGGATTTATTTGAATTTCATCTTCAAGAAAAAAAAAATCGGCTTCCAGTCAACGCCTTTATTGTTTTATATGACAAAACGATTCGACACTATGGTGTCATTTTCAATTATTTTTTTTTCTGCATTCCTTAAATTTTGATGTTTTGTACAATTCAATAGTTCATTCTTAAAATTCTTAGTCAAATCTTCTACTAATTTGTTATTAGATGCAGTTGGTGCTCGGATTTCACCTTGATTGTTCATTCTTATAATTTTTTCCTTTTTTTAAAACTGGATTTATTTGAATTTCATCTTCAAGAAAAAAAAAATCGGCTTCCAGTCTTATAAAAAAGGAAAAAATTATAAGAATGAACAATCAAGGTGAAATCCGAGCACCAACTGCATCTAATAACAAATTAGTAGAAGATTTGACTAAGAATTTTAAGAATGAACTATTGAATTGTACAAAACATCAAAATTTAAGGAATGCAGAAAAATAAATAATTGAAAAGGACACCATAGTGTCAAAACGTTTTGTCATATAAAACAATAAAGGAGTTGACTGGAAGCCGATTTTTTTTTTCTTGAAGATTAAAATTCAAATAAATCCAGTTTTAAAAAAAGGAAAAAATTATAAGAATGAACAATCAAGGTGAAATCCGAGCACCAACTGCATCTAATAACAAATTAGTAGAAGATTTGACTAAGGATTTTAAGAATGAACTATTGAATTGTACAAAACATCAAAATTTAAGGAATGCAGAAAAATAAATAATTGAAAATGACACCATAGTGTCGAAACGTTTTGTCATATAAAACAATAAAGGAGTTGACTGGAAGCCGATTTATTTTTTTCTTGAAGATGCAATTACTTTCATAAAATTCGTTCTTTAGTAGGCTTACCACATACACATATATAGACTATAATGAGTTACTTTGTTACTAGGACTGTTCAGGACACGTATTTTCTTTGAAAAAAAGGCACTTTTATGAATACTGTAACTTCTGAGTTTAGTCACTCTGATAAAGAAAAGTTTCCTTGTCGCTTATAATTACTAAACAATGTACACAACCTTAGAGTGGCTGAGGCGCAGTAGTTGGTTACAGGAGATGATGTGGTCATCACTCATGCTCAATGCCAAGGGTTATCTCTGAATCCAATTTAGGTTTCCACTTTATAGAGGTCGGGTGTGCCGCGACCCCTTGCTCATACCCAGGCTTGAATAACAAAACAGGCAAATTATCTGCCACATCCGGAGTTCTGTATGCAGTGAGTTAATTATTGTGAATTGTTTAAAGAATTACATTGATTATATGATTACTTTGCTTGTATGCTTTGTAATCAGTAAATCAAGTGAAGAAAACTTGTATAAAAAGGATCGCTAATAATCATTTATTTAATCAAATTTCCGTCCAAATCGTATTTCAATTAAATAAAATACAGATTAAAATGGTTAGGTATGTAATATTCTAAACAACATTTTAATAAGTAGAAAAATAATTGCCGGTTTCAAAATAATTCATTATGTAGAGAATATCTTAATGTATAAGTATAACAATTCTGTTGTTTGTTTATTCATTTGGCGTCGTTTTATGCTATGGATAATTAGCCGCTTTAGCAGTGGAAGAACAAAATTTTGCTTAGCCAGTTATAATTGGAATAGAGATCTTTATCAAGTACCTGACACCGTAGAGGCTTCGGACACCCCAATTATACATTTACTTACATTTCGTAATAATAATAAGTTAGTTAAATTTCGAAGGACGATAAAACCAAGGATTTTTTTACACCCTTCCTAAAAAATCCTAGGGCCACCTTCCGGACCGCCAACCCACCACTACCTCGGGTATAGAAGTTGTTATGGTAACCCCTACACCAGGTGTGACCCATAAATAATCTATACTCTAAAACCCAAATTACTCAGATGAATAGCTGTAGTAAATATGTGATTAATAAATTTATTTTGATTAAACTTAGTTGCCATGTGGCTCATTGGGGCGAATAATAGTTTAGTTAGTCTAACGAGCTTCACCTCTCCTCCCCTTAAACTTCTCCAGAAATGTATTATATGAAATTGGATGTACGTAGTATTCTCCATGCCGCAGGAAACTGACCTGCTTTCAATTAGTGTCTCTGATTTTCTGCAACGGATTCTCGTATGTATCGATCATGAAATGAATTACAGATGATCATCTGACTATTCTATATTTACAATTTGATTTTATGTTTTTATTTTGCAATTATTGCTGGCAAATATCACATTATATTAAATGATCGAATCGACGGGTATGTTAATCAGATGCGAAGTGAGAGGATGTCAACTGTTTTGAGGAGACTCTAAACAGGCCACGGTTGGAAGGGATCGATAATGTAAATATCGAGTTTAATCCGGTCCCTTTGGAGGCACTTGTAGCCCTGCATGAATATGTATGGACGTATCCCCGGCCTCTGTCTCAGATGTTTTCACTATCTGTGGGCTCAAAATCGAAGGTCTAAACCTCATCAAAAACCATAGTTGTCTAGAATAAAAAAAAAACATGATGCTGGTTATATGCTAATAGGCCAGACAAGCAACGACTAAAGCCTGATTCGGTATGATTCAGTACTGGATTTGGCCTCTACATAAAGTTTAATTACGTGATGTTTTTTTTATGTGAATATGTAAAGTGAAGAATATAAAGATCAAGAAAATGATTGGTCTTGTCGAGTAAACTCTCACCGGTCTTCCAGGGTCTATGCCAAAAAATGGTAGAAAGTGGTGGAAAAAGATCAGTTTTAGTAAAAAAAAATAAATAAAAAAGATCCAGGGTATAGAAAAATCTACGAAAATATTAATTTCTACTCGGTAAAAAGGGCAGGTTATTTGTTGAATTAGATATGATGTAATCTTGTTGAAATCTTGAAACATTGGTTAATGTCAATTTTAAAACACATTTTAATTTATTTTCATTCATTAGTTATGCTAATGAACTCCATTTAATATTATTTTCAACTGCTATATTACAAGGCAATGCCCTTTATTTCAGTTGCGGTGATCACAGGACAGGATCCCTTGTTTCTCTAATGAAAATGAATTACATTAATGAATATTTATGTTCTCTGATATCATCAATTGATTCAGTTGAGCACTAACATCATTTGATGCATCACAGCACTACATTTTTCTCTTGGTACAATAAAATTGCTGCGATTTCTTTTAGCTAGAAATGAAAAATTATAGCAGATCGAAACGGTATAAATTAATAGATAAAATACAAGTTAAATATATGAATTGTAATATTAATTTCATAGATTAATATGATATTATTTCATTCCTAATTAAAATCAACTTCAATTTTTATTAACTTGTTCCCTTTTTTTTCGTATTTTTTTCAATGTTTAATTTAATTTATATCAATCTATTTTCTTTAACAGTTGTCGATCTTCAATACATGGCCTGCATCACATGATTAGGTGCTCCTTTCCAGTTAGCATATTTTAATAAACCCAATAATATTAATAAATAGAAATAAATCATCCTTTTCTTCAGAATTACAAACCCTGCTATTATCGCATCACAATGTTTAAAACTTAAATTAAGCAATTCTTTTCTGCATCATTTACTGTATTTTATGTGCATGTATGTCGCCATATTATATTGTACTGATAATGCCTGAATTAACAAAACGCAGACTGCATTCTGACATTTGAATGGCCCTAGAACCCATGTGTTTTTCCCCATATTTTTCAATGATAATCATATTTTTAACAGTTATCTATTTTACCTTAGGTGTAAATGAATTCTTAGGTATTATAATTTCACATATTTCTTTGACCATTAACGTCTTACTTGTGTCTGATTATGTAATTAATTCCGTATTCACATTTACCGATGGCTATTGTTACAAATACGAATACATTTCTTAAGCTGAAAAAATACAGTAGGATCTGTTTCGGAAAACGCATGCAGATTATTTTTTAGATATCTGTTATTTATGCTATTTAATGAAATACATGTAACAAAACATATGTATATTTATATATAACCTCAAAACAAAACAATTACAATTAAATTTGTGGAACAAATCAGCAATGTTTTCTAAAATCTTAATAAACAAACATTCTTCCTCGTACCTTCTCATCCATATGAATTTACACAAATATGAATCAAAGATATTTCTACTCATTCCACATTCTTTTTTGTTTCTTCGTTTGACTGAAGCCCAAAGTGATTTCACCCTCTGTCTATGAGCACCCGTGTTTAAGTCAACGAAATTTTTTGAACGTATTGTTTATACTTCATGCCTTCAATTTGCTTTATTCCCTTATAGGCCTTCCAGCAATCAGAATATAATGCTGTCCCAGGTCGTATTGCAGCTTTAATGCAAGAAGTCAGCATTTCAGCTGTTATACATGGTACAGAATACAGGAAACACTCCATAGTTTCCCTGCACACGCCTCCTAATACCCATTGCTGCGGGTATATCCAGCCCACGTTATATTTCCTTTTGGAGAAGCAGCACTCATCGATTTCAACAGTAAGACCTCCTTCCCCAATCATTCTCAAGCATAAATAACATAATATGTACATAACCAATATAGTACATGTAATCATAGTTACCGAATAAGTAATCTGTATGCGTTTTCCAAAACAGGCCTAAATACAGTTATATTTCAGTTATCGATAAAATGGTTTGGCATTATTTAACGACCTTTGTTGAAAGCGAAATCGACGTACAACAAAAGAAGAAAATATAATTGAGAACGTCAATCACTTGCTGCCGTCGATCTAGAACACTAATCGATATCTTAATTTCGATTTCGCTGTGCCGACTCATCAAGACGGACTATCAAGTACTTTGACAAACCCTTATGATAGACAACCCTTCGAATTATACAGAAAAGGAGGGACGCCCCGAAGGACCCTGATTGCTCCCACCCACCGCCCAGGGACCGGCCTAAGAATGAGTGCTAATGGGGAAGCGTTCAATCCCTCTTGGATCAGTTTTGATTTTATCCGGCGGGTAGAGAGGAATAGAGGGGAGAAGGGAGGTTTCCGAAGAGGGTCATTTGTATATTTATAATGTTAGGGAGGGCGGGAGTAATCATCACCGCTGGGGAGGGGGGCCGTGTCATCATCGCCCGGCATCATCTAGGCAAATAAGGGAATGATTTGAAAACAAACTTCACACTAATTGAAATGTAGAACATCAGATAAACAGATCCATCTGGTTTAATTTTAGAGATCTTACCACTCCATTAAGAATATATTGAGAAAACTATTTAATTTTATTATTTCTGTCACAAAATTTTACTAATTGCTCTAAACGTTATATAGAATGGACTAGAAAAATAATTTTATTCTGAGACCAAATCCCTTAAGAATAACAGATGTGTACAAAAATTAATAAAAATTAATCTGACCAGTGGGCTGCATAATTAGATTAATACAAAATTTAAATTATAATATCAAAATAAATATAAACTAAAAGGTATGTTCTGTTAGAGAAGAAAAAAACTAATAAAAATTATAAAAAACAAGAACTAAGCTGAGGGAAAAAAATAAATAAATAAAAGCATCTACCACTCCTGATGAATACGAGCTATTAATTATTACTGATTAAAGAGCATCTGTATGGGAATTTAGGGGTGGATTATAATGTTGATAAGTATGCGTCTTCGTGGATATCAGGTGGGAGAGAGTTCTGAATTGTGGTAGAATGGGCGGGTGGAATGAATATTCATATGTATATGAATTAAATAATTTATAAAATTCATTGAATTTAAGAGTTTTGTAGAAATAGTCGCACCGATAAATGCAATCAAAAGCAACCTACAAGTACAGAAGAGTGCAGGAAGAAGTTCACATATATTGCTTCGTAGGAGAAATGTTCACAATCAATCTCACCTAAACACTCACAATCAACCTCGAAACAGTTTTATAAATGGCTGGGAAAGTAGATATGAATATTTAAACTAAGTAATGCCTAACTGTAATAGTGTGATTGGAAAAAAAGGGTTAGTTGGAAAGTGAAGTTCCACTACTTCAAATTCGTACTCTTCGTAATATAGATGTATTCCTATATGGCGCAGAAAGTTGGATAATAATTAGACTTTGCTCTCAGCCACCGCCGCAGAGATGAAAATTCTTTGAAGGATTGCAGGAATAACTAAAAGTGATCATATCCGCAATAAAACGATCGTTGAGGAACTTCAGTTATTTAACCTAATGAAGGAATTCCTAGAGTTGAGCCAATTAATGGCCAATGGGCCTTAGTCAGAATGGAAGAGCACAGGGGCCTGCTGAAAACTAAAGACTACTCCCTGAAAAATGGCAATAGCATCAGGCAAATAAGAAACCTGGCTAGAACCAGGTTATGGCAGTCATGGTAAAACGACCCCTTTTGCTGAAAGCCGCTAAAATGGCGTTCTGAAAGAAGAAGAAGAATTAAAGTATGATATTGACTCGTCTTAAAGTCCTTTCGAGTGTGTGTAAATAAATACGGCAGATACTATTACCAAATTTCAGTGGTTAATAGTATGATAAGAGTTCTAAATCCAAATGTTGATATACAGAATCTAAACGTTAACTCACTTAACCCCTTTGCAATACCCAATATTGAAATCAACATGAAATGTCACTTATTGAGAATTAATTATAAAACTTATTTAACTGTAAACAGTTTTTCAAATTTTCAGAGATCGCAATTTAGTCTTCGAATGAAATATATATTAACTAAATGAAAATATAGCTGAACTTAAAAAAACGTTGAAAATAAGAAAATTTCTTGATAAGAGCAGATAAGGTATTTTCATGGTTCAACGAAATTGTATTGAAGAAATATCCATGTTTAGGACATTGATACAAACATATAATTGATGTAACACATTTCCTTGTAACTTATGTTTATTTTTTTCTAAAATAATTTATTTAATGATACTTGAAGGTCAAAAGTCCATTACACCATCGGATGATGATTATTATGAATAATGTAAATTATGCAAATGGTTGAAATTTTAGTAAAGTATACACTAACCATAAACCTAATTTACCCAAAATGGCGTGGGAATGAAGAAAGGAAATTTCCTCTAGTTAGGAATGTGCAGCCGTTTCTGACATCATACGTTACAACCCTAAAATAACCTTCCTCTGCTTTTTCATTCCTCATTATGGCTCAAGACAAAGGCCTACTTGATGTAGCTCTAATAATTGTATTTCTATATGCTTCACAAAGGCATTCGAAACATATTCTAAGGGGAAATATATGGAACAATAGTAAATGCATGGATCCTTTGAAAAAAATTCCGATTACAATTTCTTAACAAATATACGGTGTAAATACTCAACAGTTAAGCCTGTTCTAGAAATAATGATTTTATCTTTCAAATGTAAACAAATCTGCTATCAACCTGTTAACTATAAATGTAAGTATTTATTTATATTTTCTTTCTTGTGTAAGTATTACATAAATGAATATTTTAAAAGTTGAGGAGAGTTTCAGAATAACTAGACCTACATGAAAACACACATATTTTAGGGGATAGTGCAAAAGTCTATGTTCGGTTTGAAATACAGGGATTGAAGGACGAAAATACACCTAACAACAAAAAGTAATGAAATCGGTTCACCAGTTAATCTATAGAGATAATAGTAATAGACAAAAATACACCACTACCCAAAATAAATTGAATTTTATTTTTATATAGTGCATTTTTAGACTCATAGGTGAAACGTATAGATCCACTAATACCTAGAGCACAAAATAAACAATATTCAATACTTTCCTTATCTATTTAAAGAAAACGAAGAAAAAAACTGTATAACTACAAATCATGAAGTTGTAGGCCTTGGGTTCAGTACACAGTAGAGATTGTACTGTTTCTGGGGTAACAGGTGATTTTACCATGATCACTATCGACCCCCAGGTTTTTCCCAACTGAGGGTAGCCGCTTTATATAGTCCGGAAGAACCCCAGGAGAGTCGTCCAATAGAAAAGTTATAACTATGGCTGTTAAAAGGTTAAATATTTTATTCGCACAGCTCGATAAGAACCTTCGGCATAGCGACTCAGCCCTGAACCCAGCTTTATCGACTTTAACATTGCTACAATATAGAAGCGAAATTAAAAAAACAAAACAAGTGTGCTTCATATAAAACAGGCCTAAAAACAAGTCTAAAGTTCTTAAATGGAGTGGAGCAACCGATAAAATAGATTTTACGGTATTCTCAAAAGTAATATCCCATCTATTAGATAGAATTACCTTCCCTCTTCATTATAAATTTAATTACTCATCGCTCAGGAACATAAGTAGTGACTACTTGGAATCGTTACTATAGAAGGATCTATAATAAACCATAAAATTCAAATTTAGTTGAGAGGGCTTCGAGATACGGTCACACTGAGAAATGATAGTAAGTAATAAACTAGTTCTAGGTTTCTTCTTTTAACGAGGACTGTATAATGTTACTACTAATAAATTACTACAGCCTGCACTAAGGTTACCCTCCTACTTTCTTGTACCAAAGTAGAGAGGCATCAAAAGAAAGGACGCTAGATACACACATATCCTTTAAAGGACTCCCAACAACGATGAGAAAAGGGAAAGGGATGCGGTTAATAAAGGTAAGAGAACTAAATGAGTGAGGAAGAAGGGCCAATGAAAAAGATTAAGGCCTTCAGGTAATGGCCTCTCTCTCTCCGGTAAGAAATGGCGCTAAAGAAATGAGAATTTCACTCATTTCTTTTATTTGTTTTTCTATCTCCTCTCCAATTTCTTGTTTGTTCTCGAAGGTAGGTAGTCATTTCAGCTGTAAATCATCTTTCTTGATAAACTCATTCCTTTTATTGCTGATCTTATTAGTTTAATCAATATCATCAGTTACCAAACGTTTTTTAGTTTTTGAACATAGTAAAAGAAATACTGTAATCACGAAAAATCATTTTTAATATTCTTAAACCAACTTAACATCTCATAGCAGACAATTTTCTTAAAAACCTTCCGAAACAAATTTGATTTGTTTTCTTGTTATAGGTCTCTGATTAAATTTGATTAAAATTTATTACCTGAAATAATAAATGAATTTATAAAATATGAGCTAATTGCCTTTAAAGTTTAGGTATTTGGAAAAACGCCTCATTCCGTGCCTTCGACCTCTATGGATAAAAATTATTGCAATTAAAGATATAGATGTTTGCGATTTTATGATTACAAAAAAGTTAAAACGAGCCGTCAATAGCAATTATTTTTTCTTTTTGTAGTATTCATCCGGTCCGGATGATGGCGATCATTCTGGTTCATCAAAATTCGATTAAAATGTCTGTTCTGGCAAGGAATAGTCCTGTTGTAGAATCTCGATCTGAGATTCCTTATTCAGGAACTTCTTCATCGGACTGGCCCTGGGACAACTATTTAATTATTAAAAAATGATTTGAAATTGACACATTAATAGAGATGCAGGGTTCCTTATAATATGTATATTTTTAAATACTTTGCGATGCCCATCGTCATTGGATTCAGAATTAATCTTTGATTCTACTTTTTATATTTAGTAGGCGTACAAGCCGTTTTAAGTCATTAGTTTTTTTTTTCTTTGGATTTCGAGTCAATCAATTTTCAATAGATTCGCCCTTCACAATAAAATAAAACGCTGGCGACTGTACTATATACGCCCATTTTATACAAAATTATCATCATAGCATCAGACATTGGTTTTCAATATATCTGCCAATACATTTGAATCGAATGTCTCTTTATATTCGAGGCACGTCCATACGGAAAATTGTACGTGCTGAATGCATGGAGGACATGTTTGTCCCATTTCGATTGTGTTTGCAAAGCTAGAAATTGTTTGGGAGCTTTGTCACGGCTCAGAAACACCCACCACTTTTAATGATTCCTGTAGAAGGCTATATATAATACATGACTTTTTATTTGTTGGTAAAAAAGAATCTGCGTTATGCTTCAAAATTCCCTCTCAGCTTTTCGTTGCTTATATATTTCTTAATTTAATTATCAATTTAGTACTTCTCAGTAACTCTTGGGAGTAGTAATTATAAATGGTATATTAATTTTCCATATGTACACGTATTAATCTACAAAATACTTTTTAATATAGGTACATTATAATTTTGATATATACATAGAAGCCAGATTTACCTTGATAAGGGTGTTCTACAAAACTTTACCATCCTACTAATATTAGAAATGCGAAACTTTGTATGTTTGTCTTTCTTTCAAGCAAAAATTACTGAACGTATTTGAATGATACTTTACAGAAACATAGAATAACAAATATGCTACAGCAATGGCGGATTTAAGGAGGGGCACTGAGCCACGTGCCCCTCTCCTCCAGACAGTTTTTTAGGTACTGTGGAGAATCTATTATAGTACATGATTAAAGGCAAATCACATGATAATAGTTGTTAAAATAACAGAAAGAACATGGGTGAAACTATTGTTTTGATATCCTACTAATATTATAAATGCGAAAGTTTATATGTATGTTTGTTACTCATTCACGCAAAAACTACTGAAAGAATTTGGAAGAAAGTTGACCGTAATGTAGGTTATACATGATAATAACACATAGGCTACAGTAAGGGCAGATTTAGCGGGGACAGACAGTATTTTGTGTTGCGTGGAGAATCCATTATAGTACATAATGCAAGGAACTTTGCATATTGAAATTTGCAGATAGGTTTATTGTATAATTTAAGAAAGAAATTTGGATAATTCCACCCCCAAGGATTGCCCCCTTAATATAATAGAGGTTCAAAGATTGTATGGAATCGGCCAGTTTTGAAGTTAGCCATCTGAAATTTTGGGTGTACGAGTAACTTATAGTTAAAAAAAAATTAAATTATTTATTTAAAATAATCTGTCACGAAACTTTATGTGGCAGACCAAATTCCACGCGAGCGAAGCCGCGGACAAAAGCTAGTTACTATATAATTTTACGTAGTTTAGAGAATGTTGAAGAGCATTTGTTCGTGCACTATTACACTACTATTAAACTTAGTTTCGAACTTATTAAACTCAAATAACATAAAATGTAGGTTTATGTGTTTTAAAACATTTTAACTAAGCCACTGCTCATGTTTGTGCCGTATTCTAGTTTTAAATATGATCAAGTTGAGGAAGTTCGATTCGGATAAAAACTTATTAATTAAAAAATTCTGCATCCCAACTTAAAATACTTAACTTTTATAATTTTTTGTAATACTTGATTAATTTTATTGAATAAGGAGCTCAGGAAGTTGAAGGGAATGATTATCAAACCTTCTATTATATTTCAATTACTGAACGTATTGAAACAGGTAAAAGTAATTTACTCTCTGTGAATTACCTATTCAATTGAAATATCTTCCCTATTATTTTTCTCAAATAACAGGCTCTATGAAAACAATTAATGGAATATTTTACATAAAAATCTTCACTGTTTACTTGTTTTTCTTCTGTCGGCCATACCAAAGCTGTTCATTTTTAAATACATTTTTCAAACCAGTGGAATGGAAATTCCTATCCATTTAAATTATTTTATTGAAGTTAAAAATTCTTTAGCAGCGTTTAGCGATTTTTGGTAGGAGATGAAATTGTAGTTTGCCAATGCATGAATTATTAAATTTCTTTTAATCAAATTTAGTTTAGGTTTCAATTGATATAAGAATAATTATATTTAATTAAACATCGTTTGATATTTGTTCAATTGGTACTAATAATAATTTAAAACAAAAAAAAACTGCATGAAATTTTCTTTCGTTGAAAGATTTTATTAAATAGTTTAATGTCTTATTTTATGCAATGATTGAAATTTCTAACGGTCTATGTATTGTTGAACTTCACAATGATAATAATGCTAAAAATGAAAATGAAATCTATGTAAATACAAATACAATGTATAAATAATACATTCTATGAAATTATTACAAGAATTTCATGTTTTGTTATGAGCTTGTGTAGGCCATCATATGTTTTGATTAATAAATAAATTACTTGAAAAGGTATTTAATTATTGTTCCGAGTGTCAATATATGTGAAAGTATATGTATCTAGATTAATAATTTAGATATATTATTATATATATTTTTCGAAATAGATTCAAATTCCATTCGAAAAAGAAGAGTAATTGAGATCAAAGCACACGGGCCCTACAATGTTTATCCAGGAAATTATCCAAATTGTTCCCAGAGGTTGTCCTGTAAAGGGATTTATTAGGGTTTGTAAATTTAATCAAAACGGTTTCCCCTTGACAAAGAAATTCCCAGGAGCCATTGGAACTTCTTCAAATTTATCGCCTCTTGTTAGTAACTGGGTCATTTTTATATTGGTTAAACTTATCATGGTGTTTTATAGTTTGAACTAACTTTTGGTTAGCTTTTCTTTTTTGTTGAGTACCTTTCTCTGTGTGTGTGTGTGTGTGTGTGTGTGTATGTTTTATAATACATGTATAAAAGAATATAAAACAAATTAAAACATAATTTTTGCGTTAGCTACATTTATTGAAATTATATCTTCCAACTTTAATAAATAAATATCTTTTTAAAAATAAATATCTATTTTGTTATCAAAGGAGTGTTATTTTTCATGTTATCCGTTCCCACTAGGATAAAAAATATTGTTAAACCATCATATTAAATAAGGAATATTATAAAGCCAAATCAGTATAGGAAATTGTGTTAATTCTTAGATTACAAAAGAAAGAAAAAAGAAAATAGCAAATAAGAAGAAAGATAAGATACATTTGTTATTAATACATTATTCATTTTTTATCATTTTATTAATACATTATTTGGGGTACAAATTATATGTGTGCTCTTCGTCTGTTTGACTAATTTTTTACGATCGATTTTGATTATTTGAGTATTAAAACGATTTGAGAGAGGATCTTGGTCGATTTTGAGGCTAGCGTCTCATAGATGGAATGATAAGAGATACGAAAAATTGGAATATATCGGGTTCGAAGAAAAATAACCATGAAAAATGCTTGGAGAAATAATCCTGGTAATGTGAAGTACTAGATGGTGTCTCCGTTACACCCCGCAGAAACGGAACAACTGAAAAATGATACCTATAATAAAATGAATTTATAAAAGTGGTTTCTATTGTCTATTACTGTTCAAATTTTTTTATAAAACCGTAGATAATTTTAAAATAAATAGTCAAAACAGAATAATAAATATACAAATAAATTATAAATTATTGACAGGAAACGATCTGAAGTGAACAAAAATATTAAATATCCGAAGATATGTCTTAAATATCTTGCGAAACGAAAGAGTCTACTTATCGAAACATAGTAAAAGACCCTGTTCTCTTAAGATGTCTGGGGTCTACTTATTGAAACTACTACAGTTGATAATACTTATTTTGTCTAAAACTCCTCTAAATAAATTGTTCTGCAGTGCTGGTTCTTCTTCTTATATTGTTGGCTTACAAGCAACAAACAAGAAGTACACTGTAATTTCCATTTTATCCTCATTCCAAGAGTTATGTTATAGCCGATGTTATAGCGGGGGAGCGGAGTGGCTCAGCGGTAGAGCACTGAGTTGCCATCCCGAAAATCCTATTTCAAATCCCCCTGCTAGTAAGACTTTTATGTAGTCTTAGTTAGCAGACGGAGATGGATCATATGGGATCTAGGAACATCCTCAAGTCCACCAAGCCTCTATAAAGGGAGTACTCAATGAAAGGGCGGGAATCTGGGGGTTGAGAATGATCTAAGACATATCAACTACATGCACAACCGTATTTGATTAAACATTACAGTCCTTACCATGTACTGAACCCCTGACCTGTTCACGGATTGTACTGATACAAAAAACGTTATCAACGAGTAAAAGGAGATGATCGATTATGATCATGTTCTGAGTCATTCGAGTGTAAAAATGAGCAAAAACGCTCTTCTTTAAAGATCTGCCATATTTTATTTTGTAATTCCTCCCGGGTAGATATGATCACGGCCGAGCGAGCGTATAGAAAAGGAAGGTGGTTACGACTCGGTAGTAAATGCAGATAAAGGATTATCTCTCCCGGCATTAATGCCCATCTCTAACACTCTCTCTCTCTCTCACTCTCTCTCTCTCTCTCTCTCTCTCTCTCTCTCTCTCTCTCTCTCTCTCCCTCTCTCCCCCCGTTATGACCGGCGACATTTTAAATGATTTCATCATTAGCGGCGAGGCAGTCTTGAAATGAAAAAGGAAAAGTCTTTCTATTTTCACGTCTTTTTCATTTCCAAAACCCAACCCCTAACACGAAAAAGGGAGGAGCTACGAGGAAACTCTCCTTTCTGGAGTATCATATGAATAATTGAAATTATATAATATGAATATTTCATATGAAATTAATGGAATTTAAATTAAATTAATGGATTTTAAAATTTATTACAATAGTTCTATGTTAATTTGTTTAGTAAAAATATGTTCTTATTTATATTATGGCTTTATTAGTTTTTCGGTAATTCTGAAAGTGTAATTCATTCCCGTAAATTTAAAATATATCTTCTCTCATTCTTACCATTATTAAAATTTTACATAGAAAAACTGTTTTTTTTTTCACTTGTGCTTGAACTATTGCATGTTTTGTCATTAAAATATAGGTAAAATAATTGTATTTTTTATATATTTTTAAATGTAATATTTAAAAGTTAGGACGTTCAATAAAAACCTAGTTTAATTTATTAATTTTTCGGTGATTCTTCCTCGCTAATTTAACAAAAGTGTAATATCTCTTCTGTATTTATCTCATCATTAAAATTAGTAGAATCTTTTTTTTTGCTCTTGTCCTAGAACTAGTGAAATTTTTGTCGTTAAAATATGTATCTGATAACACATACACGTTATTTGAATTTAATTTCATATTTTTCAAACTGATTCTTTAATCTATATCATGATGTAAAAATATATGAAAATAATACATGTTTTTACCATCTATAAACGAGAAAACTCCCCTTTCTTGATATGTATTTTTGATATTTTCAAATGTGTATTATTGATACGTTAAGCCATTAAATACAAAATCATTTTAATTCTGGTTTCAATAGCTTTTCAATAATTCTGAAATTAAACGTCATTCATGTAAATTTAAAAAAAAAGTTAAACATTTTTTAACTTTCTTGTCATTATTAAAATACAGCACACTAGAAACACTTTGTTAACTCTTCTCCTTAAACTAGTGGACTTTTTGGTTTTTAAAAATATTTATCTGATTGCATGTATTCATTATTTTGTTTTTTCACTTTAAATGGTCAATATCGACCTTCGAAAAATGTAGTTTCCATTTGACCCCAATTTATTTTTATTTTTCTGAAATGTACAATCCAAAACATGGAAAAAATGTATGTAACATTTTTTTCTATCTGTCATAGTTTAAGTGGAAAAAGCATTCAAAGTTGACTACTTTAGTATTCGTCCTACATAAGGAAACGTAATTTAGCATTAAGTTATTTTATCTAAGAGTTTTTAGTCGAAATAACTTACTAATCAAAGTATTTTGAATTTTCAGAAAATGTCTAGACATTTAAAAACCTTCTGCGAAGACAGCATACTGAAGTAGTGAGCTTCAGATAAGAAGTAAAGTGAAAAACCAAATTTTTTTTTTTTTTCTTCAAACTAGGCCTGAAAAAATACAACTTTTACCTGAATCGTTTTTCTGAGTTTTGTTTTATTTAAAAGTTAAAAACGTTTGAGCCATTTGAAATGGGACACCCCGTGTAATTTTTACTTTTGGTTCTTGAGATTCAGTCAATTCTTTTAGTTTCTTTGGCGACGTTTCGAACTATGATCGGAAAGTAGAAGCATTACATATATACGTATAGAAAAGGAACGTGGTTACGACTCGGTAGTAAATGCAGATAAAGGATTATCTCTCCCGGCATTAATGCCCCTCTCCCCCCCCCCCCTCTCTCTCTCTCTCTCTCTCTCTCTCTCTCTCTCTCTCTCTCTCTCTCTCTCTCTCTCTCTCCCCCCGTTATGGCCGGCGACATTTTAAATGATTTCATCATTAGCGGCGAGGCAGTCTTGAAATGAAAAAGGAAAAGTCTTTCTATTTTCACGTCATTTTCATTTCCAAAACCCAACCCCTAACACGAAAAAGGGAGGAGCTACGAGGAAACTCCCCTTTCTGGAGTATCATATGAATAATTGAAATTATATAATATGAATATTTCATATTGTTACGGGCTACTGGGTATTAAAATGAATTAAACAATCCCTTAATTAAAGAAACTAATATTTATTAAAAAAATGATAAAAAGGATACAATTAAACTATTAAGAATTAAATTATTGAACTAATATAAATTTATAATAACAATATTCTAAATATTATCATCTAGGCCTAACTCCTATTTAATTATTACAATAATAGTAGATATTACTAATTCTAGATAGCTTAACTAGTTACAATAGTTTCTATGAATATTATAAAATCACACTACAATTTATAACTAATAATTAACACTTACACGCTACAACCCGAACCTCCAAAACACCTCTCTAAACCACAAATCAATCCTTCACAACCACAAAACCAGCCCCAACAACCAATATATTCCATGAATCAAAATCCAAATATCCCGCACCAAATCCCTCATATCCCCCTCCTTCAAATGCTACGGATCTCACAACACTACTCACATCATTCCTCTCCCAGTTCAAATCCATGGTCACACCACTAATATCTCTCCTAACAAATCTTGTTTCCCATCTCTTTCCTGTCCAACAAAATCCTTAAATGACATCTAGCTTATCCATTCTCCTTTGGAATGCGAATGGTATTCGAAACCACACTGACGAACTAACATCTTTACTGTATGATAAAAAAATTGATGTAGCCTTAATTACAGAAACTCGACTGACCAGTATACGGAAGCTCAACATAACACAGTACCAAAACTACCGGACCGACAATCCTGATGGAAAAGCTCACGGTGGTACTGCTGTCATAGTCCATCAATCCCTCTCCCATCACTCATTTCCACTCTCATCAAACGATCTCCTCCAGGCTACAGCTGTTACAATCAAAACCTTTTCCTTTCCCATCACATTAGCATCGGTGTACTGCCCTCCCAATAAATCCATTTCCCATTCCGAATTCAGCTCTCTCCTGAACTCCTTAGGGATTCATTTCCTTTTAGGTGCAGACTTTAATGCGAAACATCAACAATGGGGCTCAAGAACTACTAACACCCGAGGTCGCATCCTCCTCTCTGCACTTAACTCCCATAATTCCAGTTTTATTTCTCCAGGCACCCCTACATATTGGCCCACTGACCCAAACCGAAATCCTGATCTCCTTGACTTCTTCATCCATGCTGGCTTAGGTCCCTTAAACTATTCCATAGAACGCCTTGATGAACTATCCTCAGATCACAGTCCTTTGATCCTCACCCTTTCTATAGTCCCAATATCCAAACTTCCTCCGCCATCATTTATTAGGGAACCAATAGACTGGAACCTATTTCACCAGCTTGTATCCGACACCATTGACCTCAGAGTTTCCCTAAAAACACCTCAGGAGTTAGATGATGCAGTCAATTCCTTTACCAATATGATCCAGCAAGCAGTTTGGACTGCATCTTCACCCCGTCCTTCCTTCAAAGTCCGCAAGAAAAATCCATTACCGCAAGATCTTAGGGATCTTATCCTTACCAAACGCCGTTACCGATCCCTTTGGCAAAGAACCAGGCATCCTCACGATCGGAGACTGTATAACCATTTCACCAAATTAGTCAAAAAGAACCTGACAACCTATAGATCCGAATCCTACAAATCCTACCTTTCCACACTATCTGCTTCAGATAATTCCCTTTGGAATGCCACTAAAAAAATACTCAAATACCACTCTATTTCCCATCCTCTCCGACGTGAAGACAGTTCTTGGGCTGCATCAGATGAGGACAAAGCAGAGGAATTTGCCAAACACCTTTCAAATACATTTATCCCACATCCTGAAATCCACCCTAACCACGTTTCCAATATTAATGAATTCCTTTCTTCACCCATTCCTCTATCCTTACCTCCTAAAGCTGTAAATCCCTCTGAGGTCAAATTTCTCTTACAAAAGTTAAAAGTCCGCAAATCTCCTGGACATGACCTTCTTACCACCCAGATCCTTCAACGACTTCCTCAAAAAGCGATTATTTTCCTTACCTATCTATACAACTGTATCCTTCGTACAACTCACTTCCCTTTGCTGTGGAAACACTCCGTCATCATCCTATTCCCTAAACCTGGCAAACCACCCAATGTCACTTCATCATACCGACCCATCAGCCTGCTCCCTATTCTTTCCAAAATTTTTGAAAAAATCCTCCTGAAACGAATCCTACCCATCATCGAATCCAATAATATTCCTTCACATCAGTTTGGATTCCGTCCCAGGCACTCGACGGTCCAGCAGGGACTCCGAGTTATCGATCACATATCCTCTGCTCTTGAAAGCAAACAATACTGCACAGGCGCATTTCTGGACGTAGCACAAGCTTTCGACCGGGTATGGCATGCCGGTTTGCTGTTCAAGCTCAAAACCCAGTTACCTCAATCCTTATTTCTAGTTCTTCGATCCTACCTCTCTGATCGCTACTTCCAAGTACACTGTGGTAACGAATACTCCAATCTTTACCCAATTCAAGCTGGAGTTCCCCACGGCAGCGTCTTGGGTCCTATCCTATACATATTGTACACCGCTGATATCCCAACTACTCCTGAAACCTTCCTTGCAACGTTCGCAGACGACACAGCTATCCTATCATCTCATCCAGATCCCGAAATAGCTTCCACGAACCTACAAAGCCACCTTTCACTCATTGAAATTTGGTGTAACCAATGGCGGATCAAAGTCAACGAGGAAAAATGCTAACACGTGACTTTTACCCTTCGCCGGGAAACATGTCCTTCTGTCCAATTCAATGAAACCATCCTACCTATTTCCGACACAGTACGATATCTTGGCTTCCTCCTAGACAAACGACTTACATGGAATCCTCATACCAGACTCAAAAGACAAGAACTTAACAGACGATTTAGCCAACTATACAGATTACTATGTCGGACCTCCGATCTTTCAATAGACAATAAATTACTAATATACAAGACCATCATCAAACCTATTTGGACCTATGGACTGGAACTGTGGGGGACAGCAAAACAATCGAATATCAGACGCATTCAATCCTTTCAATCCAAAATCCTGAGAACTATTGTTGATGCTCCTTATTATATTTCCAACAAAACCCTCCATAAAGATCTCAACATTCCTTTCGTCCTCGACCTCATCCCTACTAAATTTTCAAACTTTCACCAAAATCTTGCCTGTCATCCCAACCCCCTGGCTCAGTCACTATCCAGTTCCACACATCCATATAACCCACCCCGCCGTCTAAACCGGCAATGGCCCCGAGATCTGTTGTAATAATGCCATTTGGAGTACTGGCACTGGCCAGATTCTCCACTCACGACCTGTGTGTGTGTGTGAAGCGCCCTTACCAGCTTCCATTAGCGTTTAATGCCAGTGACGCGGCTGGGAAAGGGGGCTGGGGCTTCCCGGACTCCTGCTTTGCCCTCATTCCTGGGGAAGAAGCTCAGTTCGGGGACCCCAGGCAAATTGTAAATTGTATGAATCTGTGCATTTTATTTTATTTTATTATTAGTATTATTATTATTATTTATTTTACTTTATTATTTATTTTACTTTAATATTATTATTACCGCATTAATTTCTTTCTGTTACCGCATGTATATATTTTTCCGCATGTATATATTTATTTATTTTATTTTATTCTATTTTGTTTGTATTATTGTTTTGTTATGGAATGACTGTAAGCTACACAGCACTATTACTTATTGCCCATAAGTGGCAGATTGTAATATTTCAATAAAGTGTTAATATAAAAAAAAAAAATTAACACTTACAGTTCACTAGTCCACCGACCGTAAGATTCTTCAAGTATCACAAACTGACACACAGTAACAAACAGGGTTCAATTTAAGGTTCGCTGCACGCAGTCGTTCGAAGACCTTCTCCAGATTCTTCAGTTGGTGAGCGAAGGACTTTCCCAGCACAATGATGTCATCTAGGTATACCAGGCAAATTTCCCAAGAGAGACCTCTTAGCACGCTCTACATCAGTCTCTCAAATGTTGCAGGAGCATTGCAAAGCCCGAATGGCATTACCGTAAATTGCCAGAGTCCAGTCCCAATCGAGAACGCTGTCTTCTCTTTATCTTCAGGTTTCAATCCAACCTGCCAATATCCACTGCGGAGATCCAAGGTAGAGAAAAGTTCACACCCCTCCAGGGTGTCCAGCGTATCATCAATCCTGGGGAGCGGATAACTGTCTTTCTTGGTGACGTTGTTCAGAAGGCGGTAGTCTACGCAGAATCTCGTTGTGCCGTCCTTCTTCTTCACCAATACAACAGGAGACATCCAGGGGCTACTCGAAGGCTCAATGACACCATCAGCCGCCATCTCCTTGATGATCTTCTCGGCGTCCTCCCGTTTGGCTAACGGCAGCCTCCGCGGGATCTGTCGGATGGGCTTAGCATCCCCGGTGTCAATTCTGTGTTGGACGATATCCGTTCTACCCCGTGGCCCTGGGCTGATCTCGAAAACGTCCTGCCATCGGGTAATCATCTTCTTCACTTCCTCGCTTTGTTCAGGCGAGAGGTCCCGGCATGATTCGTCCACAAATTCTGATAGTTCTTCCGGCAATCCTCGCAGCTCGGTGGGATGACGCTGCAGCTGACGTACCACTGAGGTAGCGGTTGTACATTCTCCGACCGGTGTTCCTTTGTTCAGCGTTACTGGGAAGCTGTTCAGGTTCATTAGCCGAATCGGAGTGGTACGTCCGACCTTGATGAGAGACCTTGCAACCATTACGCCGCGTCCGATCTCCTGCTCTTCTTGCCTTCCAGGTTCAAGTAGAAAACATTGACCCTCAGGTAGAGGCCCTTCGATCGTCCCATGCGTTATGATTTGGCTCCGTGCAGGTAAAGTGGTGTCTTCCAGTAAGCGCACTCGTGCGTAGATGTCCTTTCCCTGCCGCAGGATGACTTCTTCGTCTCCCAGCGTCATCACACCTCTTGCCATATTCACACCAGCTTGATCCCGCATGTGATCATCAAGTCCGTGCCCAATATGACATCTTCATCAATATCTGCCACGAGAGCGCGGTGCTTCAGATGTTGACCCCCGATGATGAAGTAGGCAACTGTCTCCCCGTAGACCTTGGCTGGCTCTCCTGTGGCAGTCCGTGATGTCCAAATCGTTGGCAACATCTTCTCAGCAGGAACTGTCTTTGAGCTCAAGATTGTCTAGGTTGCGCCGGTATCCAGTAGCAGACTTCGCAGCTGCCCGTTCACCTTCCCATCAACGTAGAAGCTGTTCGTTCTGCTCCCTAAAGACGCAACTCTACTGGTCTTCCTCGGGCCTCTGACGTAGCGGGCTGATAGTTGTTCCTCCCCATCAACCCTACTTCGTTCCTGTGGCTTTTCTTGCTTCTTGGATGGACACTTGCTTCTAGGGTGTCCAAGATGGCCGCAGCTCCAACAGCGTATCTCCTTCTTACGGGTCCTGAGAGCCTCCAAAACCTTTGTCACTATGTCTTCGAGGCTAGGGACCACTGTAGGCTCCGCTTCAGCTGCTCGAACTCGCGCATGGCCCCGTATTAACTGCCTGACAGCCTCGAACTCCATGGCCTGAGATAATGCGTCGCCTAGAGTTTTTGGCCGGGCGAGCTTCACTGCTTGTTGCGTCTCGGGGTCCCGAAGTCCATCCAGGAATTTGTCGACAGCCAGGCTCTCGTACACATCATCGGTGACCGAGGGGTAGGCATTCCTCACCAGCCGGGCGATATCCGCTTCAAATTTCTGCAGCGTCTCGTTGGTCTACTGGATCCTAGTTCTCAGCTGTGAGCGATAAAGCTGGTCCATGTGTCGGTGGCCGAAACGCATCTCCAGTCTTCTAATCAGCTCCCCGTAGTTAGACCGCTCTGACAGTGGCATCCCCTGCAGTACTCCCAAGGCGTCTCCACGCAAGGCCAGGCACAAAGCTGAAGCTTGGGTCTCTTTTGACCATCCGTGGATTGAAGCCGCAGTCTCGAAGAGAGTCATGTAGTCCTCCCACGGCGTCTTTCCGTCGAACACTGGAATAGTGTTGTGATTTGAATTGTGTTGTGGCGTCCCAGCATTGGCGGGCATAATGGTCCTATGAAGGCTGCCCTCGGAGGAACGGTCGGTGTCGTTCGTCGGTGGGTTGCTCATACGTCCCTCGAGAGCTTCTACTCTTAGCCTAAGTTCGTTTTTAATTGAATTCAGTTCTTCTCCTAACCTAGATTCTACATCAGCTACTTTATTATCTACATTATCCATTAACTTAGTCTCTAAGGTGTCTAACTTAGACTCTAATGTATCCAATAAATCACTTTTTACAGTACCTAATTCATTACCTAGCCTATTTTCTACGTTGCTTAACTCATTTTTAACAGTACCTAATTCATCCTGTACATTACCTAGCTTATTATCTACATTGCTTAAAGTTGCAGTTTCAAATAGAACGTCATCTGGATTTTCCCCTAAATCTACAAAAAATTGACGCAAGCGCTCTTGCAGTACACTTTTAGTTCCGGAACAATCAAGATCACGTTCCTCCAATTCACGTTTCAAATCCGCAACTTTTTAATCAATTAACTTAACACTTTTAGAAGCCATTCTTCATACAGTAGCCCAATAATTACAAAATAAAAGACCAAATGCAAAATAATAGCAGTTACACAATTACCCCACACCTGACACCAATTTGTTACGGGCTACTGGGTATTAAAATGAATTAAACAATCCCTTAATTAAAGAAACTAATATTTATTAACAAAATGATAAAAAGGATACAATTAAACTATTAAGAATTAAATTATTGAACTAATATAAATTTATAATAACAATATTCTAAATATTATCATCTAGGCCTAACTCCTATTTAATTATTACAATAATAGTAGATGTTACTAATTCTAGATAGCTTAACTAGTTACAATAGTTTCTATGAATATTATAAAATCACACTACAATTTATAACTAATAATTAACACTTACAGTTCACTAGTCCACCGACCGTAAGATTCTTCAAGTATCACAAACTGACACACAGTAACAAACAGAAACAGTTTATTACACTCGCTAGACTGTTACGGTTCACTGATACACTTATTACACTGGCCGGTTCAACACTGACTAGTTTATCACACTGACACTCACTTATCACAGGTCTTCTCTGGTCTACTCTCAGGCTAAGACTGACTGCCTCGAGGTGAGGGAAGTCTTTTTATAGGCAAAGCCGAACATTCTAGAACATGAAGGGGCCAGAATATTCTGGAATCTTCTTAATTCCTTTGCCGACAAAAGGAGACGATCTAGAACTGTCCTAATCCTATTTTAACTTCTCCCGCCGACGGATTTAAGCCGCTAATCCTCTTGCTTCCATCTTCCTGCCGGCGCCCGTAACAATATGAAATTAATGGAATTTAAATTAAATGAATGGATTTTAAAATTTATTACAATAGTTCTATGTTAATTTGTTTAGTAAAAATATGTTCTTATTTATATTATGGCTTTATTAGTTTTTCGGTAGTGTAATATCTCTTCTGTATTTATCTCATCATTAAAATTAGTAGAATCTTTTTTTTTGCTCTTGTCCTAGAACTAGTGAAATTTTTGTCGTTAAAATATGTATCTGATAACACATACACGTTATTTGAATTTAATTTCATATTTTTCAAACTGATTCTTTAATCTATATCATGATGTAAAAATATATGAAAATAATACATGTTTTTACCATCTATAAACGAGAAAACTCCCCTTTCTTGATATGTATTTTTGATATTTTCAAATGTGTATTATTGATACGTTAAGCCATTAAATACAAAATCATTTTAATTCTGGTTTCAATAGCTTTTCAATAATTCTGAAATTAAACGTCATTCATGTAAATTTAAAAAAAAAGTTAAACATTTTTTAACTTTCTTGTCATTATTAAAATACAGCACACTAGAAACACTTTGTTAACTCTTCTCCTTAAACTAGTGGACTTTTTGGTTTTTAAAAATATTTATCTGATTGCATATATTCATTATTTTGTTTTTTTCACTTTAAATGGTCAATATCGACCTTCGAAAAATGTAGTTTCCTTTTGACCCCAATTTATTTTTATTTTTCTGAAATGTACAATCCAAAACATGGAAAAAATGTATGTAACATTTTTTTCTATCTGTCATAGTTTAAGTGGAAAAAGCATTCAAAGTTGACTACTTTAGTATTCGTCCTATATAAGGAAACGTAATTTAGCATTAAGTTATTTTATCTAAGAGTTTTTAGTCGAAATAACTTACTAATCAAGGTATTTTGAATTTTCAGAAAATGTCTAGACATTTAAAAACCTTCTGCGAAGACAGCATACTGAAGTAGTGAGCTTCAGATACTTCTTCTACTTGGCCTATGAAAGATAGAAAAAATGTTACATACATTTTTACCATATTTTGTATTGCACATTTCAAAAAATCAAAATAAATGGGGGTCAAGAGGAAACTACATTTTTCGAAGGTCGATATTGACCGCTTAAAGTGAAAAACCAAAATTTTTTTTTTCTTCAAACTAGGCCTGAAAAAATACAAGTTTTACCTGAATCGTTTTTCTGAGTTTTGTTTTGTTTAAAAGTTAAAAACGTTTGAGCCATTTGAAATGGGACACCCCGTGTAATTTTTACTTTTGGTTCTTGAGATTCAGTCAATTCTTTTAGTTTCTTTGGCGACGTTTCGAACTATGATCGAAAAGTAGAAGCATTACATATATTTATATGTATATATATATATATATATATATATATATATATATATATTTATATATATGCATATACATTATGTCAAAAAGAGAGCGAATGAGAGTCAGAGGGAGGGAGAGAGGGTGTGGGGTGGAAGGGTAAATGTACTTCCTTGTGACTACAATGACCCGGAAGTTGTCACAACTTCCTGAAGTTACAACCAATTTCACAAACAGTTTTCTGAGCATGAACACTTCAGATAGATATAGGAAGGATTAGCATAAACATAAAAATTTCGTTTCAAAACCTATATTTCTCTACATTAAATATCAGCGATAGGAAATCATTATGGGATTATAAATTAATAGAGAATTATAATCCAAGGTTAAATCCAGTCGGTACTTGTTTTTTTTTTAATCGCAACATTACTTATTTGGCGCTTTTTCTTCAGAAAATGTTTATCTAGACTGAAATAACTGATTCTTTACTTAATAGACCTGAATGACATTAATTATTTACTTTCTAATTAAAAAAAATGAATTAATAAACAATATTCGATACGATATAATGGTTACTTAAAACATTTGGTAAGGTAGCTAATAACAAACTTTACAAATAAAGATAATTAAATCTTTTTTTAATTTATTATTCTTTTGATGGTGATAATTTTTAAATATTTTCATTTTGAAGAGAAAATATTAGTCCAGGCCGGGATTTGAACCCGCGTCACCCAAGTCACTAGCACGTTGCTCTAACCAACTGGGCTAACCTGCCTTGTAAGACGGCCATTCTCAGAATGGATTTAAATGGTTTTTTTCCGTGTGGTGAATCTTTACAAATATTTTCTCTTCAAAATAAAAATATTTAATAATTATTACCATCATAAGAATAATAAATATAAAATGAATTATAACGAAAAATTGAGCTAAGTCAACGAGATCCTGATTAAAATAATGTTCAATGAACAATATTCCCCTTGTATGCACCGCAAAAATTGCGAGAACACGGGGATGAGAATGGGTTATTCTGGCCGTGGTACGAGCTAGATTAGCTCAGTTGGTTAGATCCCCGCGCCAGTGACGTGGGCGACCGGGGTTTGAATCCCGGCCTGAATCTCTTCAAAATAAAAATATTTAATAAATAAATCTTATTTTATTTTTTTCAGTAGTAGTGACAAAGGGACTCAGGTTTTAAAAACTCCTAAATAAATGTTGGGGATAAAGTTAATTTGAATACTAAAGTTAATTTTTAAAATTATGGTATCAGAAATAGTCACTATCTATCTTTTGGGAGGTGAACTACATGAAACACCTTTTACGAATATGCGTGGACACTGAAATACAATTTAAAAGTCAATATTCGATCATTTTAATTCAGTCTATGCACGAGCTAATAAATTGTATTTTCGGGTATAAATTTTATTGGTCATCACAAGTATTTGAATTGCAAACATTTACAAAATATATAGCAGCTTTTACCATGTATGTACAGTTTGAATTGAACATAAAGCTTTTGAATATTTTATATTTACATATTGCTGTTTAAAAAAAAAAATTATATTTGTTTTTATTACTTTTTTCAGGTAAGAAGTCTGTTACGCTTTCGCTATCTCAAACTGAGAAAAAATATTACCCTTAGCTAATATACAGGTCAAAAGAGGTTCGGAAAAAAAAGTATGTGTTATTTTGATTTTCTAAATATTTACCTTAATATTTTATTTTGGATATAAGAATAAGTTTTCAATATTATTACAGTATTAAACTAACAAATAGCATTTACTTTGTGCAGGATTGCTGTTCTAAAGGTCACTAAGTATCACTTAGTGATACATCCATACTAGGAATATCCAGATCTCGAAATAAACTAATTATACTGTTAAGTGTTAACTTTTATATTCTTGTTGTTACTAATAGAAACTTGTGAGTTCAGTTTGCAAGTTTTTTTAATTACAACAACGCTCTGATATTTTTAAGTATACACAATTCCATAATAAACCGTAGTCCGGGTCTAAAGTATTAAACTAAAAAGAAAATCCTGTATGAGATGAAAATGGTTGACTGGATGATCTTATGTAAAGGAGATAGTTGGGGGGTGCAGTCAATAAGAACACCGAATAAGTGAAGTACTTATATTATGTGCACATAATATAAGTACTTCACTTATTCGGTGTTCTTATTGACTGCACCCCCCAACTATCTCCTTTATAAAAAGAAAATCATTTAGTACGGTTTGTAAAAATAATACTTCTTTATCTTGATATATAAATATTAAAAATAAATCGATGTATGTATTTGCGATATTAAAATCAATGGTATTTTCAAAACCTAAGATTCCTAGAGCATATTAATGTAATTTAAAATCGAATAAATCTAACATGTATGAATAAATCGATTTATCAATGCGCGATAAAAAGACATGATGTAAGAATAAGAATAATTTTGAAATCTCTCGATCCCACATTATAAATATGTAATTATGCCTTACTAGTTGTGATTATGTTTTAATCATGTCCATGTTTATCAATACAACCGTGTATTTACGTTATAAAGTTCTATTTTTAATTGATTTAATAGACATTGATTACATGTTTTTTTTTAAAATAGAACACCCCATTATATAATTTATGTATGTATTCACTTTAAAACTATATAATATAACTTTATTGGTCCACCAAGATATTACAAACGCCAAAACGTGTGAAAAATAAAAATATAAAACTGCAAGCTTCCTGCCTATTTCAATATACTAAAAGAATAGTATACTATAGTATGGTATTGAAGGTAGGCTAATAATAGCATTTGTGAACGCTTATTTATAAATTATTTTCAAAAAATATATTTGCGGTTGTAAAATGTGACAAAATATTATTTTTTATGACCTGCGGTCAGAATACAAAAATTTAATTAAAAACGAAGGTTTCTATTCTATCAACAGTTAAAATGAAAATTGCTCAAAAAACAACCATTGCATGATGATCAAAAGTTTTATAGACTGTTTTAATACATACTTACAAAAGCGATTGGATCTAATAATATATAAATAAATAAATAATAACTTTAATCCTATTTGTCAGCTCCATATAAACCTTGCTGTCTGTAAAGTTTCTAACTACAGTTATATATTATTTATAACTATGTAGTTATAGAATTGTTTAATTGATTTTATGGCACCTATATTTACTATATACGTTCCATTAATAAAAACATATTTATGATGGATTGCATTGAAGTGAAACTTATTTTTTAATTGTGCCAATTAAGATGCCAAGGCCATATTCAGAGCTATAGTTAACAGTTGTTAGTTAAACGAGTCATCGTAGACTAAACAACCATCCATTATTCTCCCTGAAGATGACCAAGATCGTAGTCCGAAACGTCGGCAATATCAAAAAATAAGTTTCACTTATCTTTGATTTCACCCCCTGACCAATTCAATCCATCATTAGAATTATCCAGCCAACTATTTTCCACTTAAATATTAATATAAGCTATTCCTAAATATATATGTATATATATATATATATATATATATATATATATATATATATATATATATATATATATGCGCAATCCAGAGCAGATCTGTGTTTAATCTATGATACTGCTTTCAACCAGTAAAAGCGTTATTACATTTAATTATTTGTCTGAAGGTCTACTCATCTCGTTTGTGTTGTTGATGGAATGAACTTATTCTTTTCTCCTTCAAGATAGGCTTTCCATGATCTACTAGCTATAATGGAATATGTCGTCCACAGGAGCTCGTAAGGGCTGCGTATTAATGAAATTTCCGCTGGGTTACTTAACATGACAGAGTGGAGAGAGTACGATTCCTGAGTAGGCCCATGTCGGTTATGTAACCAAGTTATTGAAGCCTAATGGACCCGTTCATGTGCCGCGTTGATTAGAGGGTCTCTCTCTACTAACCGAACCATCAGGTACATCGCTATCATCAAGTACACATGTCGAAACGCTGCATGCACGAGATAAAGCAGCAAGTTATCATGCCGTATACACGTTCAATCACAATTGATACGCGTATCTACGTGAGCCAAATGATTCCTCTTTGAAGTGGTGTTTGATCGGATTTCGCAAGCTCTATCCAACTGGCTTGCAATACTGGCAACGTGTCAGTTAGTTCATACCTAGTTTATACCTGTCTAATTGCCCTTAAAATAAAAACTCCAAGGCCACACCTTCAGCAGAATGATTCAATAAACAAGGCATTACCATAACGATGATGAGTTGTTAAAATCAACTAAAATGTGAGTATTAAAGAGGCGTTTGGATTATTGTCGATTTCGTACTATAATCGTAGTATTTTAGTAAATAACGTGAAATAATTATTTATTTGAATAACTTTATTTCTAAGCGTTCTCTCCGTTAACGATGATTTATTTTATAATTTATTCATTTTTAAACCCATGAGTCATAGATTGTCAAACCCAAAATTAGATTTAAAAAACATTCTGATAATTATGAAGCTTCATGAATTATAAATAAATGAATAATTCTCCAGGAAATGAGACAGCTTTGTAGGGGCCGAGAGGTATAGTTTCATTGGGTTAAGGTTCCTCGATGCTAGCAATGATACGAGTATAAGAGGAAGTCAATGAAGAAGAACTAAAAATAATAAAATAAAATTGGAAATCTCATTTTTATGATGACCATTTTGTGTTTTATTGTTCATAATAATTCAATTTACCAGTATTATTCTCGAAACATTTACTAAAAAGAAGGAGAATTCCATCTTCATATTAAACACTGATGAAAATTGACTCACAAAAGATGACAGAGACCACTATCTGTTTCATTGGGCCGGTTGAGCAGGAGAGATGAACTCAACACTTCACTGAGCGGCCCTTTCATTATGATTGGAGAGGATTGTCGGGAGTCACAGATAGAAAATTAGATTTTCCTTTAAAGTTCACCAGTCATGATATTCCACTTATTTTCCTGTGTTCATTGTTTTCTTCTAGTTTATTACCTGTTTAAAGAGAAATCATTTTTTATTATTTGATTCTAGAATTTTTAGAATATGCTTTGTGTTTAGGCGTGATTAGACTGAATAAAATTTGATAGAAGCAAATGGAAGTACCTCGGGAATTGAATGAAAGCTCAGATATTAACAAAGCGTTTGATTTATTAATTTAAATAACATGCGAGATTTTCTTAAATACTATTAATATACATGTAAAAGATACAAATTAATAATAGCGTCTACGAAATAACTTAAAACTAAATATGTAACTTAGCGATCTAATGAACAAAAAATCTTAGACAAAAAAAAAGAAGAAAAAAATTATTAACATGAATGGGAGCGATAATTAAGAATAACAGAAATGCTCCATGCTAGCATAATAGCCAAAAAAAACAAACAAAAAAAAAAACAAAAAAAAAAATACAAAAAAAAACATCCGAGTAAGTAATGTTGAGAATTCCTCGAAAGATAAAACCTGAATTCCCATTACGGTACGGAGATGGCGTTTAGTAGATTTAATCGCGGCTTCCCAAAGACCCCCGAAATGGGGAGCCCTGGGAGGAATAAAATGCCATTGAATGCCCTCGCGCGAGAAATGTTGAACAATAGTTTCCTGAGTATTTACGTTTCGGAAGAAACGACCGACTTCGCTGATTTGACGGCTAGCTCCTACAAAGTTGGTTCCGTTATCACTGTAGACATCTGAAGGACGTCCTCGTCTACCACAAAAACGAGCAAAGGCGGCTAGAAAGGCTGCGACGGATAGTTCGGATGTAAGTTCTAGGTGAATGGCTTTAGTGGTGAAACAAACAAATGCACAGATATATGCCTTGGTTACGCGGCATCCTCGGATGCGAGCAGAAGATACGGAAAAAGGGCCTGCGTAATCAATTCCTACCTTTGAAAATGGGTATGTGGGTGTGATACGATCACGGGGCAGGCGTCCCATGGTGGGGATGAGTGGTTGAGGCTTAACGTGGAAACATTTGTTGCATTTAGCGAGGCGATGGCGAACTACGTTTCTCCCGTCCAATATCCAGAATCGCTGACGAATAAAGGAATGCGTAGCAGAGGGACCAGCGTGCAAATTTTTACAATGAGCTTGATCAATGACTAAGTTGGTAAAGGGATGATCTTTAGGAAGCAAGGCCGGATGTTTAGCGGAAAACGGTTGAGGACCATGATGGAGTCGTCCACCTACGCGTAGGACCCCCCGCGGATCGATGAATAATTGCAGAGTACGTTTAAGATGCAATTTTGATGTAGAGTCATCGGCTGCTTGATACTCATTTGTGAGAGCGACTTGTTGAATGGCCTTAACTAATATGTCTAGAGCAGCAGATAGCTCAGCGGCGGAGAGAAACCCGGTAGTGCGGCACGCGGGGTTCCTGACGTTATGTGCGAAGCGGAGACACCACGCAGTGACGCGTTGCAGCCGGGATAGAGAAGAATAGCGGCTCTCTAAATTAAGAGTGGTAAGGGCGGT
Organism: Arma custos; assembly: GCA_037127475.1. Lineage (NCBI taxonomy): Eukaryota > Metazoa > Arthropoda > Insecta > Hemiptera > Pentatomidae > Arma > Arma custos. The sequence goes on along the minus strand of CM073760.1, from coordinate 93,504,119 downwards.
GCATGAGATAATTTTATTGGTGTGGTTCGCCGTTCAGAATCAACGAGACCAGGAGGTACGTCGATGCGCGAGGTAGGCCATGAAGATGGCGATTGAGAGAGCCAGGACGGACCTTTCCACCATAAGGCATGATTGGCTAATTCCTTAGGAGAAATCCCGCGAGAAGCGCAGTCGGCAGGGTTGTCCTTGCCGTCAATATGGCGCCATTGAGAAGGGGGTATGCTTTCTTGAATTTCCGTTACTCGGTTTGCTACGAAAGTTTTCCAACGGTGGGGTTCGCCACGGATCCAGGCGAGAGCTACAGCGGAGTCTGAAAAGGCTATCAGGTCTTCGAATGGCTGGGCAAACATTTCTGTAATTTTGGCGGTTAACTTAGCAAGGAGGTGAGCGCCACATAGTTCCAATCGCGGGAGTGATACTTTTTTCAATGGGGCGACCCTGGATTTGGCCATTAAGAGGCTGACGGCGATTTCCCCGGAAGAGGAGGTGGAATGCAAATATATAGCGGCGGCGTAACCCAGCTCGGAAGCGTCACAAAAGGCAACTAGGCGTTGGCAACTGCGCGACTCTTGATAATAAGGAAAGCGGCGAGGGATAGAAACGTGAGATACTGTTTCCAGTTCTTCTTGAAAGGAGTTCCAATCCCGGCTGATATCAGGGGGAGCGGGTTCATCCCAATCAGAGTGTCCGACCCATAAACGTTGGATTAATAATTTTGCGGTGAATGTCACGGGAACTAACCATCCGGGAGGGTCATAAATGCGAGCTAATTTGGAAAGAATAAGCCGATTGGTAGCGGGAAGTTTGTCAGAAGACACGAGATAAGAAAAAGTGTCTGTGTCGGCTGACCATACGAGACCGAGGATCTTAATGGTAGAGTCATCTTCGGAAGAGAATTCGAATGAATGAGTCCCAACACGACAATGCTCGGCTGCTAGATTGGATAGAATTTGAGGATGATTCGCAGCCCATTTGCGGAGTTCAAAACCTCCGGATTGCAATAGAGCGATGAGATCGTCCCTTAATTGAACGGCTTCTGGCAACGTAGAGGCTCCAGTAATAATATCATCTACGTACGTGTCATTGCGAAGAACGGAGGCGGCGTGAGGAAAACGAGCCTCTTCATCTTGACTTAATTGCTGAAAAGTTCGAATAGCAAGGAACGGGGAGGAGCTGACACTGTACGTGACCGTGTGGAGGCGATAAGAGCGGATCGGCTCATCGGGTGAGAATCGCCATACGATTCTTTGTAAATCTTGATGTTTGGGAGGCACTAGTATCTGACGATACATCTGCCGAATGTCGGCAGTGAAAATGTATCGGTGCGTTCGAGCGCGAGTAATCAAAGTGACAATATCTGATTGTAACTTTGGCCCGGTAAAAGAAATATCATTTAGTGATTTTCCATTTGAGGATTGCGCCGAAGCGTTGAACACCACTCTAATTTTAGAGGACGGATCGTCAGGGCGGTGTACAGGATGATGAGGGAGGTAGTATGTGATACCGGAAGCGTCATCAGGCTCAGGAACGGCAGACATATGGCCTAACTCCAAGTATTCTCGCATGAAGGCGAGCTAGGCTTCACGTAACGCGGGCTCCCGATGAAGGCGGTCTTCGAGTCGGTGAAACTGTTTCACTGCTCGGTAACGAGATTCCCCCAAGTCGAGTGATTTCAGAGGTAACGGAGTTATGTATCGACCATGGGCATCGCGGGAGACGGATGTTCTAAATAATTCCTCACAACGTTGTTCTTCGGAGGAGAAACGAGGTGAAGTGGCTGTGACCTCCTCGAGGTACCAAAAGCGTTGGAGGTCGAGGTTTAATTGGACATTGGTGAGGGCGTTAAATACTGATAATTCGTGACCCTCGGGAGTGACAGAATTAGCGATAGGTGAAGGGGAAATGGATGTTAGATCTGCAGAAGATTGAGCACGCCGGGGACGAAGCGGGGGACGAAAAGTCTTGCCTTCATTATCTTTTACTTCTTTGCCCCAGGTAATATGGCGCTTTGTCCGACGAGGACGACATTCCCCCATGAAACACCATCCAAATATGGTATTCAAGGCCGTGGGTCCACCCTTAGGTGATGGTTCGATTCCGAGGAGGATTCGTGGCAGGGCGTTGACTCCGAAGAGGAGATCTATAGGGCCAGGATGGCATAGCGATGGATCGGCGAGCGTGAGTTCCCGTTTGTACGGCCAGGGTGATAAGTCCACAGGCATGGCCGGAAGTGAATGGGTTATGTTTTCGATCACAAATAACTGAAAGCTTAAGGGATCAGAGTCCGGAACCTGAATGGTTGCGGTGGTATACCCGGGGCAGGATAGGTTCGACGATCCCCCCAGGACACTTACCCCGACTGGGGATGATGATACGGGGAGGCCCAGATGAGACACGGCCCTGATGGTGATGAAGCTCACCTGGCTTCCAGAATCTAACAAGGCTCGGAAAGATTGAGCTTGGTGATCAGAACGCGATATTGAGACCTGCGCGGCTTCTTGACAATAAGTACACCGCAGCGCAGCTGCGAATACACGAGCAGAGCGATTGACAGATTGCGGTTGCCGATGCATAGGGGGGTGCTCTTTCCTCTTAGGTGACGATCGACGGCGATTATCTGACGGTGGTAATTCCGACACGGATGCGGTAGCAATTTGAAGTCGTGTGATGTAATTGAGCAGCTCAGAAAACGTAGGGAAGTCCTCAGGATATTGTAACTTAAATTCTTTTTGAGTAACGGGGTCTAAACTCCGGAAGGTTAAGAAAAATAAAAAATAGTCTCCCAGATCAGGGATGTTAGTCGCGGTTAATTGGTGACCCAGTTCAGAAAATAATTTAAGAACGGATTCCAGGGCCTTTTGCGATGGATGCGCGATGGGTTGGAAATTTAACATTTCATGGAGTATCCGAGACGCGAGCGCCGCTTGGTTGTTATACCGAGCAATTAGGGCGGCCCAGGCGATAGAATAGTTTGAGCCCAGAGTATCCAAATGGCTTATGACGGCTAAGGCTTCGCCTGAAAGGCAACTCTTTAGATATGTTAGCTTAAGTCCGTCATCGATGTCCTTATTGCGGTGTATAAGCGGAATATAAGTGGTTTTAAAATTTTGAAATTGCGTGATATCTCCGTTAAATTTCGGTAAATCAAGGGGGGCAGCCGGACTTCCGGTACCCGGGGTGTGACACGTGCGGTCACTGAGCGGTCCAATGATTGGACTTCTAAGTCCATAGCCTCGGTCTGTGCTCGAATGAATTGATCCATAAGATCGGAAGGAACAGGTATCTCATCATTAATGGATTCGGTGATTACGGCATTATGGGTTTTTCTCATTTCGTCTATTAATCGCTTTAATTTGTCAATTCGCGTTTTAACTACTGCCTCGTCATTCGCAATCATTGCCCCTTTACATTCATCGGCGAAAATTCGAAATTGGGTAAACAATCCTAACAATATTGTTTGGGACACATTTTTAATTCTAGCTTGGCGACGATTAACCATTTTGATTTTATACAATTTACTAGAAAGCTGAAAGAAAATGAATAATTCACAAGAGATAATATTATTTGAATACTTAATTATCTATAATAGTCATGCGTTAGAATATATGATATTGCAAATTAGCAATTAGATTATGCAAAATAAATGAATTTACAAGAGATGATATGATTTAAATGCTTAATTATCACTAATAATTATACGTTGGAATATAATATTATAATTAATAATTAAAGTCTGCATGCATACATTAATATTTTGCTTTTGACAAGGCTGAAAAGACGCTGTGTGATTCACATAAGTTACAGCGGATCCCGATATCCTCTCTACAAAGAAAACCTACCTATTGTTGCGCAATGTCTTTTTTTAGCTATGTTAATATCTGAGATCGTAATTATTCCCGGGTTTTACGGCACCAAAATGTTTAGGCGTGATTAGACTGAATAAAATTTGATAGAAGCAAATGGAAGTACCTCGGGAATTGAATGAAAGCTCAGATATTAACAAAGCGTTTGATTTAATAATTTAAATAACATGCGAGATTTTCTTAAATACTATTAATATACATGTAAAAGATACAAATTAATAATAGCGTCTACGAAATAACTTAAAACTAAATATGTAACTTAGCGATCTAATGAACAAATAAATCTTAGACAAAAAAAAGAAGAAAACAATTATTAACATGAATGGGAGCGATAATTAAGAATAACAGAAATGCTCCATGCTAGCATAATGGCCAAAGATATAAACAACAAAATGAACGTTATACTAAGAGTTCAATAAGGCGCGAAGATGTGCGAATTATTATTATCTTATTATCCAGTGATCACGGCATGACGGAACAATGAGTATGATATCATGAATTAACTTGAACTGTCCGGTTGATACCATGTGATACGTTGATCATCCGGAGAAAATTAGTTGACACTTTGAAGCCTTATGGTAATGAAATGTGACTTACAATTTGTGTGATGTATGCTCAATTATCATCTCAGCATAGCTTCTGGCGAGTGACAATCTTGAAACCTCTGGACTTTCTCATATGAAGAGCGGCTTGAAAGTAGAGTGTGTGATGGTCGTAGCTGCGAATGGTGCGAATGCGATGGTGGTATAACTGCTCCGCTCGGTGATCTGATGATAAGTGAGGTGACTCAAAGCGTCGTTCTCCCCTCTCCTACGTTTTGGCGGCGAATTACATCCGATTTTAGAGGCAATGATCTGTCCGTTCCATCTGTCAGACAGTCCAGGTTCGCGACTAAACACTTTGTGTTATATTTTATATCCTTGCTTCGTTTGAATTCAATTTCATATTTTTCAGGATACCTCTCATGTCTCAATAAACATCTTTTTTTATATATTTTGTTATTCCATATATTTTTTAAACTCCAGTATTGAGTTTTGTTTTTTATTCATTCTTCGTATACAAACCTACATATCACTGAGAAGAATGATGGATGACTTAAAATTATCAAGAAGTGGGAATATAACTAGCAAATAATATCAACTAAATCAGAAAATAAAGCTATCACAACTTATAATTAGAAAGAAAAATAAACGCCTATTCTGTTATATGAAAATTGTTTCCACTGTCTTAATTTTGGTATTAGTAAAATTCATTCTAACGCTATACAACATATATTTTTCTTTTCGTAGTTTATATAATTCTAATTATTTCATCGCTAACCCAAAGTAATTTAAAATTAAGTGTGGCAAATTTCACTGAAAGCAAGATTACTTAATCCAGTCAATATTTTAAGCAATTAAAAATATTATTATTTTTTTGAACACCCTACGCAATAAATAATAATAATTCTGACTATAAAAACAACTTTACTTATTTTGAGAGCTATTCAAAAATCATTAACCTGCTATCAAAAATGTCATATTCCAGCAAATCAAGGGCAGAAAATCATTGAGGTAATATTTTTTGGACAGGAGAGTGCACAGGTGCGATATAAAATAATAGTAATAAGAAGTGGTCTATTTGTTTTTAAGTATAAAGCAATCAAACTACATAACATGCTAGCGTAACGATAAGATATAGTTAGAAGGTAATGGTTTCTTTGAAAGGTATCGATAACTAAAAGGCAGTCGGCCAGCTACTGGTTTATGTTTGCGGTTTATTCAAACTAAGCATCGGAAAAGGGAATCATTGAGTTTCTAAACGTTTTAAAGTTTAGAAAATTAATTTTAGGGGTACTGAATTAAAGCTGGAAGCTATGAGAGACGCTGAAATTACAAAAGAAGTGAAAATCTTGATTTGGTGTTAGAAACCCTCCAGAAATATTTAAAAAACTATATGTTCGCCTCTGCACTGGATAGTTTTGAAAACGAATATAATATGATTAGAAGCTAGTAACAGAAATGTTTTCCTAATACAATTTACTTTGAATAGGTCCCAAGAAACAATTGCAATCACAAAAGATGAAGTGGAAGAATCTTTGAAATCTGTACTAGGAAGGTTGAAAAAACAATAGGATGTTGGTAAATCGACACATGTAATGATTGGTTGTAATATTAAGGTGCCATAATAGGCGTTAATAATTAAGACAAAATATTTGGATTCAGACAAAATTATGAAAAATACATTAAAAAAAGCTATTAAAAATGCATAATTTTTATTACTTTTACGGGTTTGTTTTGTGAATTACAGTATAAACTGAAAACCACTTTACTTTTTATCATACAACATTTATTACTTTTATTTTTGTTATTCAATAAAATTTGAGAAACAATCAATATAAGCAATAAGTTAGACTAATTTACTTCGTTTTAATTCAAGAATGCGATTGGAAAACCCCTGAAAAACAAAAAAAAGATGTCTCAAGTCTCCAAAATACTTACGAATACATAACAGGCCAATGTTTAACCAAGTAAGGCATTATTAGGACAATAATTAGGAATATAGCAATTAATAATTTCTACAAATGAAAATAAAATGCACATCTCACATCAACAGTCGAAATTTACAGATCAATCAGGGATAGCACCCTCACTCCTAAGCATTGAGCATAGATGAAATATTGATAGATTGGTTGATTCCCAGTATTTTGGAGACTCAAAGCTTTTTTTTTCAAAGTTTCCCAATCGCATTTTAATAAATATATTAATTATCTTTTTGAGTGTTTTTTTTTATTAATTAGTTTTACTACGTTGAAAAATCATAAATTGATGCAATACTCTCTTCTTTATGGACTGTAAAACGAACTATTATATCTATTGTGAAACTGATAGAGATTTTTCTGCAAATAAATCATCTGCATCTATAAAAGTACGAGTATATTTTTAAACTGAATTATCACGAAATTTCCTATGCAGATCATTCCTTCCTGTTCTTATTGAAACAAGAGGAGGGATGCAATGACCCCTAAAGTGACCTGATAAGAATAGTTTGGCCAATACACCCCTCTGTATTCTCCTGAGCTGAGGTTGGCAACAGTATTTCAATTACAAGTCTAATTGCAGCTCTTGGTTGCAGATAGCGTCAGTCACAATTCTTGGAACTACCATCAACTTCCGCCTCCTTATCTTCCCTTTTAATTTCCGCTCAGCCATTGTTTATACGGAGATGTTAAATTTCGTTTCGCTTTTTATTTATTCCATTTTAAATTTTCTTTTATTTATCATGATTAACATATATACGTTCGTTACACAGAACCAAAACATTTCAGAGTTCCTTTCTCGGCCATTCCACCATACTTTGGAACTCTCTCCTATCTGATATCCGACATTCTTCTTCCTCATCAACATTCAAATCCAAGCTTTTCCGACACCTCCCAAATTCTCAAACCGGTTACCTCTAATCCGCTAGAATTAATAGCTCATATCCATCAGAAGTGGTAGATGAATTACTGTAAATATTCTTCACTCATAACGACATTATTTTTTCGATTGTTAGGTGTATTTATGTATGTCATGTATACTTAATAAAAACCCATGTTCCGAAATATTTAATAATCAAACATTCCTTAATGCAATCAATAGGCAATTATAACAAACAAACCTTAAGACGATACATACATAGACGAACTAGACATATACTATTAGAATAAATATCATTAATTTATTACATTATAATAATTTATCAATTATAAGCGAATTTACTCCTTAAATGGAAAAAAAAATTATAATTTTAATTTTTTTAATAATTGTACTAAAATTGTTTATTTTTACTACCAAATATTATAGTTATTTTTATTTATTTATTTTACTGTTATTTTATTATATTTTTCTATTTTGTGTAGGTTTTTTTTCCTACTGTTATAAATATATTACAGCTTTTATTTATTATGTTATTCAACTTGCAGTGTAAATTGTTTTACTTCAACATGTATTAAATAATTGTTACAAAATTGTAAATTGTCAAATTCTAGGAATAAAACTTTATTTTAAATAAATAATCAAACATTCACCATCACATTACAATTCCAAGATCTCAGATGTCCGATTCACGATTAGTCCAATTAGTAATCGAAAAGCTGATTTTTATAAGTAAAGGAAATCATAAGTTCGATTAACATTGGCCCAACTTGGGACTTAATGTTAACCTTCCAACTGATTGCTATTGATTATTTAGTCTAAATCGATATCGGTGTATTTTGGTAATAGAAATGCTTCTGGGTTATTTATTTAATATTTTTTTTGGAATTGAAAATATTATTTCGTGCCATTCAATAATTTTTAAGGCAGTCAAGGTTAGGATGAAACATCTCAAGGCCATGTTAAGCGAGGCAGAAAGTACGATAAGAGCAGAAATGTGATCGTTATGTACCTTCTTTAACTGCGATATGTAAAAATCAATATGTTTAAGGCTGTTATTGGTTAATGCTGCTGAAATGCCGATGTTCTTATGTTGTTGCTCTGAATGTTTTCGCCGAAAGTACTCGATAATTGTTAGTGTGAGTCCATGTATCTAAAAAATTATGGTAAATGTAAGTGCTCTATTTCTATCCAAGGAACCCATGCCATTCTTCCAAAGTTGTACATAGTGTTTATGGAATCCATTAATTTTTAACAATTATCAATTGATTTATGAATAAGCAATGGTATTCCTACTTTTGATTTATAATAAGTACAAATTTTAATCTGGAAAACATAAGATTATTCTTTACTTAATTTAAAACCTTCAATATCAATCTGCCTTGTATATCTCAATTTCCTTTGGGATGCATTTATATAAGCAGGTTTTGTAAAATTATTGCAACCGAAGTTTCATTTATCATGATTAAAAATAATGGTCTTGAAGAACATTTATTTACTGGTACTAATCCGATTTTTCATAAATTAAAACTCCTAAAGGTATAAGTTTTCGTTAAAAATGTTTTCTGAGAGAATAAACAACCTGTAAATGTACCACAACATCCACTAACAATGGGGCTTGGATTCAATAAATGGTAGATACTGTACTGTTTCAAGGAGGGTAACTACTTCATAAGACTATGTGTTTTGGACTACCTAATAAAATTTAATTAAACGGCCTTATTAATTCATTAATATAAAATGGTGAGAAATAAGTTATTAATATTGGAAGTTTTGATGAATAGTTTGATGGAATCACAAAGGAATATTTGTGTGGAAAATCATTTATTACAGTATTTTTATCATTGCATACAGCACAATTTACTTTATCACATGTCTTGGCTTTTTATTGAACTCTCCCTATTCACTAATCTGGCACATCTGAAACCTGCTCAGAAAACGGGAACGGAGTTTTTCCCTCTTTTTTTTACCAAGCAGAAGTCTGGATGGAATAGAAAAAAAAGGAAGGGGACAGTCCATTAAGTCGGCGTAAGAAAGTTACAATTGAATCTCCGAAATGAACTTTTCCAAGTCCAGAAACAAAAGTTTTTCCGAGGACAAAAGAAATTTTCAAAGCTAGGTCTTTCATAGGCTTTATCTGATTCATTTTTCCTCTTACGCAAGATCAAATAAACGTGACATTCTTTCGGAAAACAAAGCGGGTGCCGGGTCATCTTATTGCGAATCGTTTGTTAAGAGTTCGTTTGACATTCTGTTCCTAAATCGTATTAACGGGAGAATAAATCTTTCAATATTTATGGCGGAAGTGCCTCGAAAAAAGTGAAACAGGAACGATACCCCTTTCAGTTTCGATGATTTTATAAATGTATTCTAAATCTGAAAGAGGGTCCCCAATTAGGGGATAAGAAGTTACATGGCAGTAATTTAACTTGACCCAGGAACAGGCGATTAAGATTAAAACTTATAATTGAATCGCATCCCGGGGTAAAGAGAGAAAAAAAGTGGAATAAAAGTAAAGACAGACTAATGTCTGAAAGAAATCGTAATTGAGGTTGAATTAAAAATAATTAGAGTTTTTTTAGTAATTATCTTTTAGCATAGAAACCAGCTGTCATTTCAGTGAAAAAGGGCAAAGTTGCCTCAATAATTGTAGGGACCCTAAGGGGAAAAATTTCGGACCCTTCCAAAAAATTTAAATATGTAGTCATGAGGAAATAGAAGCGAATTGAATGCCAATTGAAGCGAAAATTCAGAACTAGGGAATAACTGTTATCTATCTTGAATTCCTGAATCCATTGCAGTCTAAATTGTTAAAATTATTAACATTAGTCTGGATAAATAGTATATTTATATATAGTACATTATTTATACCTTGTATTTGTATTTATATATATTTTATTTTCGTTTTCAGAATAATTATCATCTTTAAGTTCAACAATATATAGATCAATTGTTCTTTCAACCATTTAATAAAACCAAGTATTTAACTATTACAAATAAAATCTTTCAGGGGAAACGAAAAGTTCAACCAGTTATTTACCCTTAACTGAGATATAGTTGGCTATTTCAAGAAGCAATTTAATTTTCTTGAATAACATAAGAAATGTCATTATCTAAACAACGAACCGTTTATTTCGTTCATCGAAAAATTCGTAAATTATTTTCGTTCTTACTTGATTACCAAAAATACCTTTAATTTCGTTGAAGATGATCCAATGCTTGTTTTCCACATATTATTAGTTGTAACTTCAAAAACTTATCTTACTCCAAGCGGGTAATTTCATTTTATACGGAAATCTGGGCCTTGAGTGCTTGATCAGAAGAAACTCTTTAGTAATACATTTAATCCCTAAAAATAATGTAATTTTTGGACAGAATGTAGAAGAAGTATTGTTATTTTTTTTTAATATCTTTGATTATTTCTTAAGCTATAAGAAACTGTGAGAGGAGCAAAGCTTACTTTCTTAGTCTGGTTTCCGCTTAATGCGCCTTGATAAAGGGTTAGTAAAAAAAAACTGAAAAAAAAGGGGAAACTTGGTCCGAAAAGAAGCAGGTGTGCATGACACGCTGTTTCAGAAATAAACTTTAAATAAAAATCCCTGATATAAATGAACTTTGGCGCGCATTCAGAAAAGTTTGGTGATTTGTATTCGTATATTTTGAAAATACCCGAGAGTTATTAGTAAAACATTTTCTGATTTATGTGGTGTCATATTTTCATTTTTGCTTCTCAACACTGATGATAGGGAAACTGTACTTTAAAATGAAAAGAAATAATATATATTTTTTAATTTTTTCCTGTGCTATTGATTTCATAACGACTGTGACGGATAATGCATTTATTCATTCATAAGCCGTAGAGCCTGAAGAATCTGGAGACCTCCCATTGACTCCACTAGCCTCTACAAAATGGAAAATCTTAAATAGAAAGGAAATAAAGGGTTAAACTTGATCTCGGCGTAATCACCTCCCTGCGCAACCGTTCGCTTCGTAGTGATTACATACACTATTAAGCGTTAGTAAAGATATAGAAATAAACATAAGTAATTACTCAAAAGTTTAATAAATTTATAATACTCAGTTTTATTTTTTACAGACTTTTTTATGATAATTTATTCAATGGAATTTACAACTGTATTATACTAATACAACAAGTAAATAAAATGAATGGTAGATATTGGCATGAATAAAGACAAACAGAGAAACTACCCACTGGTAGTACTTAAATAACAAGTTCAACTTATAAGGTCACGAGGCTATCTTCTTTCCAAACGCCTCGAAGGACAACCAGGAATTGAAGAGGTTGCTGAAATTCGAAACTTGAAACTAGTTAGTTTGGGTGGGAGTGAAGTTTTTCATGAAATGATTGATAACAGATTCGGACCAATTCAGCAACAAATGGGACATTAAAGTCATTATGGATTACTTTGAATTATGTAAATTTTAATAGTCATAAATGAATTTTAATTTGTTTTATTAAATAGGGTTTCTGATTCTCGGCCATACATCAATTATCGCTAAAACCTTATTAGTTCTCGGAAAATGCAATTCTACCGCAATTCCGCTGAAATCTATATAGCTTTTATAGCCGACGCCGTAATGTATATTGCTTAAAAGATATAAAAATCGTCTGGTGTGGAAAATGTCGGATTATGTATTCACACTAAATTTTATTTTTATTTTTATGAAATCACAGTTATTACTTGTTTATGTTCAAATTATAAATTGAACAGTTTTGTCTACATATATTAAATACCCTGTATGTTGCAATTTGTTCATTTAACATCACTTTATGCTACTATAGCTAATCGGATGATGCTACCGTATGCTCTAAATTTTGCCTATCCAGGTTTAATTAGGATAGAGATTTTTAAAGAGTACCCGATAGTGCACTGACTCGAGACCACTATTTTAAGACTCCTCCGAAGGACAGCAGAACTAGGATGCTATACTGCATTTAAAAATTTCCGTAACTAAGGATTTTTTACTCCCTTTAACCGATCCTAGGGCCACATGCCCGGTTACGAACCCGCGATCTCGGTCTTAGAAGTAACCACTAGATCACAGGTCGCCCCTACCCTGTCTGTGGAAGACCATAGTTCGTCTTTTAACCATTTGGCCGCAGATCTTAAAATAAAAGTATTATATTCCAAAGAGTCATTACTACTGAGCTCTAATAATATTTTTAATTTATCAAATAATTAGTTGTGATCCTTATCAATTGTAGTTCCAATAGTCAGCTATTTTATTTAAATTTTGAAATAATTAAGTTAATGTAAAGTTTGAATCCTTGAAGAATATTATTAGAGACATTATAACTTGCATTGGGGTCATCAGTAGTGTAATGGTTAACATAATAATATTCTATGCCCGGGATCACGGCTTTAAAGTCCGAGAGGTGGCATTAGGATTTTTTAAATGCAGTGCAGCATCCTCGGCTCTGCCGTCCTTCGGAGGAGTCTTGAAATAGTGGTCTCGAGTCCGTGTAGTGTCAAGTATTATTTAATGATCACTCTCACAATTTTACCTGGAAAGGCTACTATAAAGATTCCCTCTGTAGCGTAGTCTAAACCGTAGATGTAATAAAAGTAGTCCTGATTGTTTCCATCCTCATAAGTAGGTCATTGGGCAGTAATTATGGTGTATTAAATTACAAGGATTGAATAAAGAAAAGCTAAGAGATTTAAAAAAAAAATAAACTATAAAAAATCCTAAGCGATGATGTCTTAGTCACGAAAATTAAGAGCTTTTCCCAGATAAAAAATGCTGGAGAGAAAGTGTTAAAACACTTAAAAGTCAAGTTGATAACTTTTCGACTGACTTCAAGCAAGTTAAAACTAGGAAATGCGAGAGAGGAAAAATGAAAGAAATTGCTGAATTTCACCATTTCTTTTCCCTCGCTTTCGATGGGAAAGAAAGACATTACAGAAGCACTTTAATTTATTTTTCATCTAACTCTCTACTGCCTTAATATACAGAGTTGCTTCCATTAAACTCGTTCCTTTATATTTATTTATACTCCTCATTGGTTCCGTGTAGCTAGAGGATATTGAAGATAAATATAAAATTCTGATGAAGATAACTATTACTCCGCGATATTGCTTGAAATGCCACTCCAACAATACTCCTGAGAGATAAGTGGCAAATTTCTAGTCTGAACTCTAACAACATTTAGAAATAACTGTGTTAATAATATTAAAAACAACTTTCTATATAAGTATTTGATTTTCCTAGAAAACATTGGTTGATAAATAACAGGGTTGATAAACAAATAAATATTTGTTTTCCATATTGATTAGTTTTTGCGATTCCCTCTTAAGAAAAAAAAACAAACCTGTATCCCTTTAGCCCATGTAGGCTCTTGAGTTGACAAAACTTTTTATAAAACAATAGTTGTACAGGGAGCTGATTTCACCGAGGCCAGGCTAAACTGCAACGTTTATTCCCAATTAAGGATACCCATTATGATGACGCTATGTGATGCCGAGGAGGGACTGAAAAATTCATACGAGGGTGTGGTTTGAAACACTGTCGGTATACCCTAGGTAACACGACATCTTATTTTTACGGTCCCAGGATGCAAGTCTTTTATTTGGGGTAATAATTCCACAGATTGTCGCTTCGAGTTGGGTCACAACAATTTTCAACTTTTCATTCATTTCCCTTTTCAATATTGCCAAAAAACACAAGTTTCAAATTATGAGCTTTAGTATGGAAAAGAGAATGTTATTATAGGAAACGTGTATACTTTGGTAATAATTTGATCTTGTATATATGTTTGTTTAGGTGCCCATTTTTAGATGAAATGATTACCGAAATCTACTCATTACCGATAGTTACATTTTCTTTTTGGTACTAAAGCTCACGATAACTTGTACTGTTGGAAAATATTAAAAATGAAACGAATAAACTGGATAAAACTTCTTGTTACTCAAGTTGAAGCAACAACTTTCGAAACACATACCGGATTTTTGTATTTAGTAAAGTTTGTTTTCACTCATTAATCACTATTTCATTAATTTCTATATATTGGAAATTACGTTACGATAGGTATTTTGTGTCACAAAGGATTAGTAAACGATGATTTACTCTTCACAAAATACTAAATTTAATTTTCTACTAATCTTAAAACAATTAAGGTTCCAGTTTGATTTGTATCAATTGGCTCTGTTAAATTTTCAATCGATTTCCTCAAGTGCTGGTTACTCGGTTCCGAGAAGGCTTCAGCCCTAAAGACGTTAAAGAGAGTTATCAGCTCTTGCTCAAAATAATCCGATAACAAGTTGGATGTTTCGCTTAATCTTTGAAGTGATGCCGAAAACTCTTCGGAGTCACTATAAGTAGATAATCTTGTTTCTTAGTTCGGATAGGTTTTTAGTTTATTTTCATGATCTGCAAAGGGACAGTTAGTGGGATGTGGGATGTTGAGTATTACTTGGCGAATTTGTTTGTCATCAGAGTGGATAAAATGTTAATGAAATATTAATTGACTAAACAGCATTAATAATTTAAATAAGTATCATGAATAATTTTCTTTTAAGTTGCAATGTATTCGTCATAAATTAATCTGTAAAATAAGATCGTCTATGTTGTTCGTGTAGAATAATAACAATAATAGCCTTTATTTGTTCATAAAATATAAGAAACATATACAAAAAATTTCTATTTTTTCTATACCTAATCACGTATGAACCAAATCAATCTTTAATTGAGGTTTTATGTTCGATTGTTTCTACTTATCACTCTTGCAACCACACTAAATAATGTACCTGTTCCATCCATTTCCACTCTTTCCTATCCAATGCTACTCTCTTCCAGGCTGCCCCTCCGCAACTCTTCTTCATCTCCTTGTCCCAGTCTATTGGTAGACGTCCTCTCTTTCTTGCGTGTTCTCTTGGATAACAATCCATAAGCTTTCTGGTCCATGTTAAAGCGTTCCTTCTGATGACATGTCCGGTCCACGGCCATTCCCTTAAATGGACATTTGTTCGTGCAGTACAAGGAATTAATAATTATAATTATACAGCTAATACAATCATAATAATAACGATTACGGCATCAACATTTGGATGAACATAATACAAAGTCAAATTAATTTATATTATAAAATAAAATAATTTTTTATTTATTTAAGTAAACCAATGGAGTATAGGGGGCTATATTCTTATTAATTAAATGAAATATTAGGTAATTATTATCGGTAATTCACTTCGAGTTGGATCACTAGTTTTAACTTTTCATTAATTTCCCTAAAATACAAGTTATCATGAGCTTTAGTATGGAAAAAAGAATGTAATTATCGGAAATTTATATTCTTCGGTAATCAGTTCATCTAAAAATGAAAGGTTAAATAAACATATATCATCTATAATTCGAAATATTAGTTGGAACTTTTATTTCTTGATGAAATGATTATCACACTATCTATATCTGCTCCTAACCCATTATTACATTTTCTGTTACATACTATAGCTCACGATAACTTGTATTTTTGGAAAATATTAAAAATGAAATGAATAAACAGTTGAAACTTGTAATGCAACTAGAAGTTTTAGCCTGCGGAACAGATATTAAACATTCACTAAATTGTAACTATATAAATTTTCTGTAATGAAAATCCCTATTATGAAAACTGAAGTTAATATTTCGAAGATTCTACTTGTATTAATTCATATTGTAATATAAAGTAATTGAAATGAAAAGAAATCCTGGAATGAAAAGATTAGCCGGAATCATTCCGTCCCCCCTGAGCTCGTTTTCTTAATCTGTTTTTCACACCGATAACTATTTTGAAAAAGCATTGAGAAATTTAGCCTGATCCGATTTCACTTTTATATTCGGCCCCCTCCTCGAAATTCAATTAGAGATGGAACGCTCTTTTAATTAAACATTAATTTTAAATATGCTTTTTGTGCAAGAAATTGGTGCCCCGAAGGAGGAAAAATTCCTTTGACTTGCGCACCATAGGCAGCTTTGGTCACAAAAGAAATTAATTTTCGAAAACTCATTAGGAACTATGCCTGGGCCATAGTCCTACGGCTTCTCTTGATGAAATCCAATCTTCGCGGAATCTTGAAAGCCACAGTTTTGTGATTTTAAAAATGATTTTAAAGGGAATATTTTAAATCCATTTAAGCTAAAAAAAGGACTATCAAATAAGTAGGTAAATATATAATTTTTGTTTAAAACAATAAAGTTAGTATACTACACATGAGACGTTCAGGATCAAAAACAGATAACTCCAAAATTTTAGTAGTTGATTTTTTTTTTTTTAGTTTGATTTTAACCTATCATTGTTAATAATGCACCCGATAATTCAGGCTCAAAACTAATAAAAAGAGCAATAAAGCGGAAAAGTATCTTATTAGATAAAATTGCTTGAATAAACAAGCAAAAATTATTATAAAGTCAATTTTTGTAATTTAGGAGTTACATATACCAATTTGATCCTGAACGCCTCGCACAGTAAGTATGCAGTATTCTTCTTTGACCTGTTTAACTAGCTGAAATATAAGAGAGATCTATCTGTACAAATCATACGTAATATGTCAAAAGATTATTATAATTGTTTTAATACAAAATACAAACATCACAGGATAATGCTTTAGAGAAATCATGACTTTGACTTTAGCCATAAGAAAGATCATGGGTGATCCGATTCATAATGTTACTGCTTCAATAAAGAAGTTTGCTAATATTAACTCTTAAACAAATAATTCTGTACTTCTATACACGCTCATTACGGGTGTTGGGTTCTTTAGATGGTAGAGACTGTAATGTTTCTAAGCCAAATGCTGTGCAAGGTGATTTGGGCGTGGTCCATACTCCACCACCATTAAGGTTTTCCCCAGTTAACGTAATCCACGTTACGGAGGCTGGGTGAGCCATATGGGGGACTCGCAGACCTCACGGTGTCAAAAAAAGAGATCGGATGAATTTGGCACATCCGCCATTATCTAGTTTATTATGGAGAACATTGGCAACCATATATTTTCGATGTATAAGCAGCTTCGTGGTATTTAAATAAAATCCTGTCTATTTATTAACAAAAGTTGCTGCCGACTAGCAATCTTTCCTTCGGGAAATGAGTTTTAACTCGCCAAGCCCATTTCGAATTATCATCGTAGCAGTACAGTTTTTGTGAGAGAACATACAAATATTTTCCTAGTGCCCTCAGAGAATAATTGTGTCAATGTAACAAATAATTTGATTCAGTGGAAATAATTTAAACAGTTTTTTTCAAAGGTAAATATTGCTCATAGTCTTCTGAATGTTTGTGTGATGTGAAAAATTAATTATCTTCATAATTTATTCCTGGGTACTCACTTTAGAAATTCATATAGGAATGCGTTGATCACTATTAATGTTTTAGCTATATATATATTTTATTATTGTTTGGAAGTATACAAAATGAAAAATCTAATTATTCATATCTTCTGAACCCTGGTCCTTTTTCGTCTTCCATTGTTTCACTAATACTATTATATATATATATATATATATATATATATATATATATATATATATATTTAGTATGAGTTTTTAAAAATGTAATATACCCACATTCCTATTTGCAGAAAAACGACTGTAATATCGGAAGTCAGGAATAGTTGGGCCGTATCGAGTATAAAGGAAATATATTGGCTATCGCATTGGCCGAGGGACTCTATTACTATTTTTTTTTTCCAATTTCCCGAGTAAGGAAACAGAAAACCGCTGAATCGTTTAAAATGCATGGGGTTCGTAGTTATGTTTCGAATTTATAACTGTGATCTAAATTTAAAGCAGTATTTTAACCCTTCGCTTGTAACTCTGAGCTAAAATAGCCAATGAACAAGAAGCGTCTTTTGCAATAAATACTGTATTTGGCCAATATTACACCCTTAGCGGATTTAAAAATATAGTTATGTTATGAAGTTGATTAATTCGTTATACTCGTTTAAGTTATTTTGATTTTTTTGTTTTGTTTTTACAAATAAATCAATAATAAGTAGAAGATCCTTGAACTCTGTCCAAAACTTTATATGTCCATTAAATTCAACTAATAGCATACTTATTTGGAAGTCTTTTCTTAAGTAATTAATATTAATTACGATTACCAGGCAATTGAAAAAATGTATTCTTATAATCCATTATTAGGAGTAACAATTTATTTTCATCTAATTAATTAACTAAATTCTGATTTAATTTTACTCTAAGTCCTTAATGTTTTATTATATTTATTTATTATATTTTATGACTTGCCTGTAAGAATTGTTAATTCTAAGCTTACGACCCAGAATAAATATTCAAACGCATGATAACCGCCGGTGTATGATTCATTAGCGGATTACTACATTTTATTGGGTAATTTAAAAAATCTATTTTATTGTTGGATAAAAGTTCATTATAAATAATATGTTTACTTGTTTAATTTTTGAATTTTATAGCCATATTTTCATTTTAGCGGTGCTAATCGAAACCAATAATAGGGAACAATCATTTAAGATAAATAATGTGAAGATTTTAACCGCATATCCAAACATCATCACACCGGAATTGATCTTTAGGTTAGTCGTTTATTACCCGAAATTATACTACTACTAGTTTGAAAGTTCCGGGTTATAAGTTCTGTGAAATGAAATGAAAGTTTGGACAAGCCCAGGTATTAGTCAGGTAAAACTTATTTTAACTAAAATACATCTAGGTAAAGACGGGATACACTTGGCAACACTAATTACAAGCAATAGAGATGAAAATCCCCGCTAATTGGGTTTTAACTTCGTCCAAAACATATCAATACTCCAGCTTATTATTGACGTTATAGTTTATTTCAGAAGTTATAACCATTGATATTATCAACAAAAATTATTTCAAAATAACCCATAAAATTCAATTTATTGTGATATCACCAACAATGGGGGACTTATTCGAGTTTCTGGAAAAATTTTGACGCTATGAAACAATTTTAAAAAGCTAGATTGCATCTGTTACAATTATATATAGGTACAATTTTTCTGCGCCAGGTGAATTTTAAGAGGGTGTGGAGGCTTTAAAATAGATGGATGTTATTGGATGATAGAAATCTGAGTTATAGTGATGGGTCTCGCTATGTGATGTTGCAATGATTTATTATACCTTTGTAAAGCAGGACGGACCGTAATGGAAAAACCTCATTTCATACTCAAAATATTATTTCTCCCTTGATTGTTTTGAATACAATTTTTATGAGATAAATCTCCCCTAATTTTCCGTTATAGATATTATAAGTTATTATAGTTAACAATGAAAGCAATTACGGCAATTTCATCTTAGAAAAAGAAATGAGATAATAATTCACTTCTCAAAATGTTCTTTGCTATAATATGAAACATATACAGAAGTTATTAATTAAATATATTAAGAAATTAAATTATTAAATTAAGTATTTTTTGTAAATAAGAGTATATCCGAAGAAGCCCTTTTATTTTAGATATTTTGAACATAGGGTGCTACAGAACCCAAGTGCTCCAGGTTAGGAAGGCTTCATACCGAACTAAGAGTTACAGTCTTTTATTATATATCGAGTTTGTTCAATCTATGTATCAATTATTTAGTTAACCATCAATGAAATTACATAAATTTTATTTAAATTCGTAAAGATGATCTCTAAGCAGGTTAGTCACTTTTTTAAATGAATCAGTATTGAATAATTGATTTTGTTGCTTAGTTTTTTTTTTTTTTTTATGAAGAAGACATGTATTATGTAATGAAACTATTGCATTTCTTCTTAATACATACATATATATATATATATATATATATATATATATATATATATATATATATATATATATATATATATGTATATATATATATATATATATATATATATATATATATATATATATATATATATATATATAGATATATATATATATATATATATATATATATATATATAAATAAAATTTAAAATATTTTTGTAATAAACTCACGATGGAGACAAACTGGGGCAGGGCAGGCCATCAAAGGACTGCTCTGAGGTGATGGAGAAGCCCCTGGGATCTGAACAGGTACCCTGGTCACGTCCGGCTTTCGGAGGAGGAAGTCCAGGCGATCTGTCTGCCTTAGGGAGTCTTCTTATTAAATTTGATTCCACCATCCCGTTATCATCTGTCCAATGCGGCCATTGATTTATCTGCAAATACTGTAGCCCTGTCAATGCCGGGGGAATTTCAAATTTTCCACTTATAACCTTTTTAGGAATTCTCTCGATTTTTAAATATGATGACATTATTTGGGGGAAGTAGATTTGTATCTTGTGAACCTGCTATAGTTTATACTTTTGAAAATATTGGACCAGACTCACTGAAAGTTATTCAGTTTAACCTTGCAGAATAATTTCATTAACAGAATGAATGCCACTTATAAAAAAACATGACTAGCCGAAGATATTAGATAAATATTGATGGAACAAAAACTTATAAAAAAAAAAAATCTTAGTCGACAACGCTAGACTTCGTGTTTCACGACTGGTATTGAAGAAACTAAAGAAGCTGGGTTAGGAAGTCCTCCCACAACCACATATGCCAGATTTATCTCCTGCAGAATTCTGTCTGATCAGAAATATAGAAAACTTCCTGAAGAGTACAATTTCTTAAAGTGATTCTCAATACAAAAACACATTTTCAGATTTTATTTCATCACAAAATCTTGAATTTTCAGTTCTATAAGGTAGAAAATTTGATAACACGTTGGGACGAAGGAAAAAAATATTAGTTATTTTATTTGAAAAGAAAAGATATGGCCAGGACCGGGACTCGAACCCGAGTTTTATTTATATTAATATTAATATTTATATTAATGACTATATGAATGTTAATATGTTAATGACTCATATGAATATGAATATTAATGACAAAGGCAACAAGATCCAAGTAATGTTCAATTAACATTCTCCCTGTGTATACATCGCAAATTGCGAAAACACGGAGATATAGGATCGGTGAAAAGAATTGATAGGGCTTGCCGAGAAATGGGCAAGGGTTGCCGAGATGGTTGAGGCGTCACCACGGAGAGGTGAAAAACCCGGGTTCGAGTCCCGGTCCTGGCCATATCTTTTCTTTTCAAATAAAATATTTTAAAAAAATTATATCATATAACAATTAAATAAATTATAACAAATTATTAGGTTTCACTAAATAAGTTCCTTTGAAAGCGGATATTTAATATTAAATGTAAAAAAATATTTTATTATTAATTTTTTTACAGTAATATTCAGTCTCAAATTAAAAACAATATTCATATTACTATAAGAAGACAATTGCAATGTGGAAGTCATACTAGTGCCAAAGCAACTGTGATATTTTGATAAAACTATTATGTTGAAATCGCTAACTCGATATGATGGGACCGAAGTTAATTAAATATAATTAATAATAATAATGAATAATAAATAATAATTATGAATAATTAATTAATTAAATAGTTATCAAGAGTATATTGTAAAATTCAGATATTGCCAATATTTTGTGACAGCAGTTCCATTGTCTAACCTTTTAATTTCTTCGCTTTTTCAAGTATCTTACAAAAATATTGTTATTTCTATTTTTACTTATCTTAATATGCCTCAAACTAGGTTGCTGAACATGACCTATACAATCAATTTCGACCCGAACTCACTAAATTTATTTATAGTATCGATTTTGAAAAGAAAACATAGATAATCATTATGTAATTATTGTAATTTTAACTTAGTTAATTCGTTAATTGTTAAATTTATAATTGCTAAATTTGTTAATTCTGTTAATCTTGATAAGTTGTAACAGCATGTATATAATAATATCTTTTGTCTATTGCTTCCTCAGGGCTTAATCTGAAACTGAATGAATCTCAGATTTTGCCCTGAGGAAGCTTGCAATATGTCAAGCGAAACGTTGGCAAAGAATTCTAAGACGAGGTCGAAACCAGAAGAAATACGTTAGGAATGCATACAAAATATTAGGCGTGGCAATTTGAGATAGTATCAATAAAAATAGCGTTGCTGAAAATAAGAAGAAGTACTTTCCTATCTTTGCTTTATGAACTTATTGTAAAGATTGTGTTAAAGCAAGGCATCATTAATTCTGTCGAGGTATTGTGTCAGTAAAATTGACTTTTTATACCTTGTTTAGTCATGAACTTCGGTTTTAAAAGTTAAGAAAATTCAAGTTCAATGAAATTAGCCGACCAGGTTCCTTTTTGAAATTGTTTATTAAGTTTCCTTCTACCCTAGTTGAAAACCGAATTCGCAGGCTGCCCCGGGGCAAGAAGATATAAAAAGGGGAGGAGACAGGCGCGGATAAGGTGGCTCCCCTGAGACAGCCAGTTAGGGAGGGCCTGTCTTATTTCCCACGAGGAGGACAAATCCAGCCTTCTTAGCTTCCTCCTCTGTTCTCTGTAGCAGGGTCTGTGTCTAGAACTTCCACCTCTGCTAATCTTGTACAGGACAGGATTCCCTTCTTCATAATTTTTATCAACTTCACTTTTAATCTCAACATCGTGCAAGCAAAACTTTTACGCTGCCATACACTCCGAGAACCTGCATACTATAATTCGACTTAGTTATATGTGACACTGATACATTGCTAAAAATATTCAAATAACCCTAAGAAATGTTAATGACATCTGGAGAAAGACCACATCGTGTCTCAAGTATTCTTAGTGCAGTACCTGGAAAAATTCGTAAAAGCGGAAGTTACAAGCTGGCCGACGGAGAGTCAAGATGTAAGCTCTCACATGTAACGAAAAGAAACCAGAAGAAATCTTGTAAGTAGTCATATATTGTGTGACCATAATGACCATACAGTACAATTAAGGTTATTTTATGCGATGTAAAAGAATCTTCATTTATTAAAACTCATAGTCAATCAATCACTTCCACCTTTGTTAAAGAAGGGGTATGTTTTGTAATGAATAATACTTAATATTAAAATTATAATTAACATAAGAAGAAAACTTTCTGAGAGCATCTCAGTGCAAAGTTCATTAGATTTTTGATTTGATTTATTTACCATTATTAGTTTTAAATCTAAGTTGATCAGGTAAGCTCAGTTTTAGAATAAGCTTAGTTTTAGGTTCAAATCCATCTCAGGTAAAATGGTTTATTAATCTATGAGGATCCAGGAATAGGTCCTGTGAGACCTGGAGAGCCTTCTGAGGCTTACCCAGCCTATATAAAGCGGGGCTCTCAAATTGGCGAAATAACTTGGCTTTTGAGAGTGATAAAGGATAATATACCACCCTGAAAAACTGTTGTCCTAGAAGCAGTCCCTACCGTGCACTGAGGACAAGTGTTTTATTTAACATAACTTTTTGTTTTAAATTTGTTAATTTATTGTTATTATTACCTGCGGCTCCTTTCTTAAAGCTCCTGCAGATCTGGAAAGAACTGGTTGTGAAATCAGGTTCAATTTCAACAGTACAACAGTCAAAGGGAAATTTTTAGAAGAAACAAACCCAAAACATACTCAAATCGAAAACAAAACACTACTTTATTAAAATAAATCAGAACTTCATCAGTCACCAAGGGACAAATTATGTATTTCTTACTGTTTTTTTTTGTTTTTTTAATGGTAGATCATAAAGGCCATATGGCCATATGATTTATATCATTTAGATTGATTTATTTATAATTTAGTATATAATTATATAATATTTATAATAATTTATATTGAAGATAAACACTTAGTCATCAAATAGATAATACATAGTCATGATAGTAGTAATAATATCAGTTAAAAAATAAAATAATTCTTTGCATCCTAAGAATTCTAAAGAGTTCTAAAACTAAATGGAAAGAGAATTGTAAATGGAATCGAAGGAGGTAATAGCAGTGCGAGTTTAAATTTAACTGTTTTGAAATCTAGTTTTTACCTTTACATGATTGGTTACAAACCGAATTGATTTTTGGTTGAATGAAAATTATTCTAAAAACCAAAATATTCGGAAAATAATTCGTTAAGAAAGGAAAAATAAAACTAGTTTAAAATAACCGTAGAACTCAGTTTTAGAATATAAACCAACAATTTCTGAATGAGCTTTGCATACATACCCTTAGGGCTAAGGATCCATTATTTTTTTTTACCATGAGTAATATTTTCTTGTTAAAATGCTTTCATAGTTAGTTAAGAGCCCACCAGTGATCGATAAACTACTGCTGTATGTGAGGATGGTAGAGGGCCTGGGCCAGGTACAGTAAAATGACTTTTAGGGTTTATTACCTTGACTCTGAAGAGAGGGAGTCGTCGAGAAGGAGCGTACAAGGCAAGAGGCAAAAAACTGGATGAAGAATTGCAGAGAAACAGCGAGTCACATATGCCATCCCCCACATATAGCATTTCCTTGTAAGTAGTTTTATAAGTTAATTGTAAGCCACGATCAGTACAAACAAATATCATTTTATCCAATAATTATTATTATTTAATAAACAACTCCCGATCAGTCAGCCACGTCAACCTTTGGAAAAGAATAAGAAAGATTTGCCTCTTAGCTATTAATGTTATAGGTTTAATATATATACTAAGTATAATGATCTCAAGGTGGCATCCCATTTTATTATTTAAATCTAACACAGATCAAAGGATCAGACTTTTCCTTGAGAACATAGCTTGGGCAGTAACGCTAGAATATAGCACTACATTACATTGAAATTTAACTTGAATACTTAAAACATACTTTAAATATTTATTTGTAATGCAACTGATATACACGATACAAAAAAGTACAATTAACCTGATCTAATTTTTTATTACTTCTGTTCCTCAGCTCAAAGGGCTTGAAGGATTGGATGGAACAGTTTGACACGATTCAACTTTTTTAATATAGGATGGCCTGTTTTACTTTTTATCGATATCGTGCTCTTCCTTGAACTGAAAACACTACGTTATATTACTTCTTCATTTTAATTCAGTATACTAATTAAATAAATTATTTTTGACTAATATTTTATACTGTGACATTCATTTTAATCATATCTCTTCTTTGTATGAATGATGATTTTGCAAAAAAATATGTTTTACTCAGCTCAATATATTTTTTTCCACAAATTCTTTTCTATTTATCCATGATTTATGATCCATTCTGATTTATCCAAACTCCTGTTTGGCGATATTGACATTTTTCTTTATATTTATGAAGAAGTGTTTATCATAAATGCCCTTCGTCATCTAAAAATGAATACTACATGGAATAAAGATGGTAACTCACATTTTTCTAAATGTTCAGTTGGGCAAAATTAGTTTTCAAATCTATCAGTATAATTATCATCATTATGTTCTGTTGAAGTCAATGCAGATTGCTGTTTCTTTCAAAATGACGAAGGAAGTGGATGATTGAGATGTCCGATGTCCAACTCGGGGGAAAAGAATTACCTCTCTGATCCTCTACATCGTTCAGATAAACTAGCTCCCTCCCTCTACGGTGTTTTGGACCGTTTTAATGGGTTTTCAGCAATTTTGTCAAAATCATCATATTTGGCTTTGGAAAACCTATTAGAGCACAAACTGTTACCAAATTTTGGGGAAAAAACGAGTTGCCTCGTTGTTCACTTCTAATCTTCAAAATTTAATTTGCACTTCTTTTCTTTTGATACTTTAATAATAACTTTATGTTCCTTTTAAAGTTTTAATATTTTCTGATTTTGCATTTCCTTAACTTTTAAAATATATATATTATATTTTTATTTATTTTCCTAAAATTATTAAAGTTTCGATAACTTTGGGAAATGTTCTAATTTTTTAGAGTATTCTTTTTTAGATATTTTTAATTGCATAATACTTCCTAGAGCTACACCAGTAAAAAGATAAAGATAAAAGAAATGCTTAAACACATCCACTGATAAGGGTAAGACAGTTCCCGAATGCTGTTCTTGTTAGGAGGAAATTGAAGGCAAAATTAGCAGGTAGTTTAGGTAAACTAATTAAGTAACCAAGTTATATTAATGAATCTCACAATGTAGATTAAAGTGAATTTAGAGTAGAAGTGAAAAATATGTAAGGGTTTCAGGATGAAGAAAGGTCAGAGAAGGTTGGACGGATCTCAACTCAGCCTGTGGGATTTCTGTTGTGCCAACTTTAATCTTGCCTGAACGTGCTTTGAGAAGGTGAGATGTCCATCAAAGGTGACGCCAAGGTAGAGGATTGAAGTGGATAATATCTTCAATCAAGGTGTTGAATATCTTCAATAGAAAGGCTTTACGCTTCCTAGGAAGTATCTTCAACATCACATAGGGGATATCATCCTGTCCTGATGCTCTGTTACCTTTCGTGCGTTGTAGTACTGACTCGAGCTGACCGAAGGTGGAGAATATGGGCTTCTCGTTGGGGCACGGTGGTGGTCTTTCCGGGATTGGTAAAGCATCAAACAGCCGAGCAGCTTCTCTCTCCTCACAAGCCTTCACCAAAAGTTCAGCCTGTTCCCCAGACGTCAGGCGGTTGCCTCGAGATGAAAGAAACACTCCACTCCTTTAGGTTACGTTGGTTTGACGAGCCGCCAGAACTGACGGCCGCCATCGTGAGTCCGACGCAACTGCTCATGCCAGAGGGATGTTTTCTAGTCATCGCATTGATGGCCGGTTTTAGCCCGTAGTCACGAGAGCGCTGGAAAATATTCCTCAGTTTATTCCGCTGATTTATGAGAGCTAAGATGTGTTTCGGAGGTTTCCTGATGGCGTTGGGTAAAGGACTGAACTTTGGGATGTGTTGGTTTGCCGCTGCCTGTATGGTAGTGGTTATGAAACCAACCGCCCTGTCCACCTCGTTCACTATAATGATATAGGTGATCGTGGGAAGATCTTCCACAATGCTGGCTCAGTAACCTTTCCAGTCTGCTTTGTGAAAAAGGTACTTACTCGCAGGTGGAGCTGCGGGGGTACCTTCGAAAGTATAGGGCACCTCGAGGTGCAGTGCAATCCGTAACGGTGTGCGAATCCCTGGTAAGGGAAAGTTTTGAATGAACCGGATAAAATTAAAAAGAGAAGGTAATGTAAAGCGACTTGCAATATATTAACGAACAATTTTGGGGCGATAGAAAAAAAAGCTTCACTTTAAAATAATTGAAACCAAAAATATCAAACATAAACATGTAATTACCAACTGAACGGCCGTAACAGGTTTATTTTATTTTCTTGATTTGGACCTTGAAGCGAAAAACCCACAACCTGGTCACTTCATTAATGGTGTTGGATATGAATGGAAAATGTCAGTGAATAAAACAAGATGTTCAAAGCTAAGATGAAGAACTTTGCGAAGAAAGAAACCGCTGGTTAGGACCTGAGATTAAACCGCGCCCGGAAGCGGAGCTGATATGTGGTCATATAAAGGACGCCGTAGCGGACCATAAATGAACGTCACCGGCTACGGCTTTTAGCCGATTGCACTCTTCTTGCCAACTCCCTCTCTGCAACTTTAACACAAACTTGAGAGATATTGCACTCTCTAAGTCTCTTTTATTGCCGCATTCTTCCACCTCCTTGCATTCTGATAACGTTCCTATTCCCTTGTTTCTCGAAACAGCTAATATATCAACTGTCTTCATAGTAAACAAGACTACATTGTCCTTAGATACTCAGCATATACGATACACTAAAGTTTTGATTATAGTTCATCCATCAAAATATCTTACATTTTCTAACCACCGGATAAAAAATATTTTATAGGGTATACAATAATATACTAGGGGACTAGATTCCAAACCTTCTGATCCATTGAATTTAGTGATTATCAGTTCGGTATTTTGGAACTAACAAATAACAAATTCTGTGTATAGTTATTAATTTATTGGCTCCACATTTCGAAAGACTGATTGCCATTTGTTTAAAGAATTTTCGATATAGCATTTTTAAGTAATTAATAGTTTCACATAATAATAATGAGATATTATTCATAACAGGAATTTGTCATGGATTATATTCGGTCGTTACATATTCACCAGTTTTATTTGACAGCCTGGAACAACGGCTCTCAATGGCAAACGATTCTTAACTAAGGTTGGTTATTATATAACTAGATACTAGAGTTATATCTAGGAATCGGAATGGTTCAGTAGAGCACTGAGTTGCCATGCCTAAAATACTGGATTAAATCCCTCTGCAGGCAGTACTTTTATTTAGGCTGTTTGCAGCGGGAGATGGATCATATGGGATCTAGGACCCTCCTGGGGCTCACCTAGCCTCTATAAAATATTATAAAAATTGGGTACCCTAAATAAGAGGGGAAATCTGATGGTTGAGCGTGACCTAGGACAAGTCATCTCCTTGCAAAACCGTTATCCATGAAACAGTAGAGTCAATACCATGTACTGAAGCCCATACCCGTTCACGTTAGTGATACAGCTTTTTTTTAGGGTTATATCTATTTGTGGTAATTTTGAACATAGGTCAAAGAATTCTAGCTATATTTATTCCTTCACTGAATAATAATAGAATAGTATTATTCACAATGTTCAAAATATGATAGCCAAACAAGACATATTAAAAAAAATGATACTTTATATAAAAAAATATAAAATTATATTTAAAGGCGTAAATGGTATAGATTGGAACAAATAAATTAATTGATTGTTGCACTTAATAATTTTTATCTTTGTATTATTACAATAACAATAAATGCTTATATGGATTGAAACTCAATTGGAAACACAAAACTACAATTTTTTTCATTAATATCGTACATGAAATTTGTGTGATACGTACAGTTTATTGGATTATTTCTATTTTTTATCTAGTTTTGTAGTTTTTCTGAATTCTTAATAAAAGAAGTATGTAATATTTTGCCATATGTTTTGCTCAGGACCATTTGGCATTTATGATATCTAATTTAAAGATTAATCCATTAATAAAAACATAAAATAACGTACAATAAAAACAATTATAGTTGTATTTATTTAATATTCCGAAAAATATATTATTTATCTAAATACTTTATATAATAATTTATATAGTAAATAATTTTAACTATTAAAAAATAAGGTGTCATCAAAATATTTGAAAAATATGACGTCACGTTGAGTCAAATAGACTTAAGAATAAGAGATAATTCACAATAGGATGTGAAAAGAATGTCTTATTATGGAATATTTAGATATTTCTCTGAAAATCTTTATAACCCATAAAATAGTGCAGGAAAAGTCGCAATATTCCATATAATATATAACCTAAGAAATTCCATAGACAATAGCTCAAGACAAAAACCCTTTGTCCTTCACAAAAAAACGCTCATTCTATAGCCCTTCCTATATGGAATTTCAATAGCTACCTACTATGAAAAAGGAGAAAGAAAAAAAATAAATGCGAAGGAACTCTGTGAAGTCTATTCTGCACGGATGGTTTCCTTAAACAGTCTAAGGATTGCTTTCTTCTCTCAGGAATCCTCTTTCCTATTTGAACTTTTTCTATTTCCATTCAGGCCCTGTCAAGATTTGAAATATACGGATAAAATATTCATTCGTACAGGTCACGGATGATTTGCTGTGTGTTTGAAAACTTGTAATAGAATTTGACAAATCGTTTTATTCACTAATGCTTTACCAGAATTGTTACGTTTTAAGTGTTTTATAGCGTTAATACATATTTTTTATTGTTTTATGATCATTATACACAAACAATAAATATGATAATCTATCTAATAACCTTTTATCAAATCGCTCTTTCAAAGAACAAATAAAAATTGACATTTTTTAGTTAAGTCTTTAGTTGCTCTGCTATTGGTTGAAGCTATTTAATTGAGGAACGACATTGAAAAATGGAATAAGTTTCAAGATTTAAAAAAAATTCAAATGATTAATAAAAGAAATTCAATGCCATCAGTAAATTAGGAATGCATTGCTTCACCAATACCCGCATTTTTATTTTTTACTTTATTTGGCTAGGAAACTTTCAATTATCTCTATTGAAAAAAAATAGATTTTTAGAAGGAGCGATATCATATAAACCAGTATACTAATATTAGTATAAAGTAATGACGAATTTTTTTTTTCTAATTTTTTATGAAATTGAAAAAAACATAATTTTATACTGATTTTTTTCTTAATAGTTTGATCTATATTGTTAAAAAAAATATTTCCATAAAATATATATTCCATTCTAGTACAGGGAAGAAACCATTTTACATTGCTATAAATCTATATCTGAACAGATATTTTAATAATAAAAAAAAACAAAAAAAAAAAACGGGAAAGCTTTAAAGTGTAATAATTGTTACATACCATATTTATGATTTTTTAGACCATGTTATCGTAAAAATGTAGTTTCTAACTTCTCGTTGGCCGTATTTCAAGATTGGTATATAATGCACACTGTTGTTATATCTCTATAAGACCTGTAGAAAATGGAGAAATAAAACGTGGCTAGACGGATATGGCGATAAAAATGTTAAGTAAGGGAAAAATGGCCATTTGTTTTATATCTGGACCCTGGGAGAAGGGATATAGATCGGCCCACGAGGACACACTAAAAGCTCTGATCGTGTATCAATGCTTTTACTTCCTCAGATATATCACGAGTATGTTTTTATTTGCCTCTTCTTAAGGAGAATCTTTTAGCTATTCAATGCGGGTTATAAAAGCATCCCTATTTGTCGTAGGTAAAGTAAATAAATGAAATCAGATATTGGAATTGTCAACATCTGAATGCATAAACATACGTACTGAGACATATACATGCACACACAAATACAATTACATAAATTATAAAAAAAGTTATGTGATAAAAAAAATGCAAAGTTTAACGATACTGCTTTAAATATATACTCATATATATTTATCAAACGGTGGACAACTTGTAAGAAATATATAGGTTAACTGAGATGTTGAACTTAAGAATATGGATATCCATGAGATATTAAAGAGAGATTCTAATGAACGAACTAGTTATTGAACATCATAAAAACTTTCGAGTATGGAGTACATCTAATTTAGAGACTACTCCCTCTAATAGTCCAGGATCCCTGGTACATTTTTGCACTTGAATACTTAAGCTGATAATTCGTGAATAGCTTCGTTTTGATGAGACGTCCAACTATTTCCTTTGCGAAAATTCCCGATTGTGGTAGCTAACAGGTACCAAGGATAAAATATGTCGATTTGATGATTCCCCAAAATTTAAGGATAACGTACCACGCTATTTGTAGGACCATATGACTGTTAAATTATATAAATATTACCTAAGTAAAAAAAAAAAATCAGCTGGTTAGTAATCATTTTTGATGACCTCGTTATCGATCAACATGTATTGATTCATTATTACAATTCCACTAGTATTTGTTTTATTTTGCAAAAAGCACTTTTTACCACTTTTTACTTATAAAAGATACTCACCAATTTTCAAAGCTTAAATTATCTTTAAAAAAATATTTTAAAAATGCAATTAAATTAAAATATGAATAAAGACATTTATAGCGATTTTTTTAGATTTGATAATTGATATATAATTCATATAGAAGCATCTATGCGATACACAATCATGTAAATGACATGGGTGAAAAACATAAAACCATATTAGGAATTTCTTTAGACCGCAAACTACTATTCAGCAATCATATCAATAATAAACTGAATAGCGCAGCGCCGAATCTTACTAATATTATAAATGTGAAAGTTTGTATGTTTGTCTCTCTTTCACGCAAAAACTATTGAACGGATTTGGATGAAACTTTACACTAATATAGGTTATACATCAGAATAACACATGGGCTATAGCAAGCGTGGATATAGGGGGGCGCACGGGGGCACGTGCCCCTCCCCACCCCCGACAGTTTTAGAGGTACTGTGGAGAATCCATTATAGTACATTATTAAAGGCAAATCAGGAATTTAGCATCTTGAAATTGGAAGATAGGTCCTTTGTATGATTTAAGAAAGAAGTTTGGATAATTCCAGCCTTATTATAATAAGGGTTCAAAGGTTGTATGGAATCCATCAGTTTTGAAGTTAGACATCTGAAATTTTGTACGAGTAACCTATAGTGAAAAAAATTAAATAATTTATTATTTTAAATTATTGTTAAAAAGCACTGTCAAGAAACTTTATGCGGTAGTCCGAATTCTATGCCAGCGAAGCCGCGGGCAAAAGCTAGTATTATATAAAATGCATCCGTACTTCAACAATAAATTAAAACTATCTGAAAAAAATAAGAAAATATTATATTAGGGAGTCATTAGGCCCATGATATCTTACGCATGCCCAGTCTGGAGTTTAGATAGCAAAAGACACATTAACAAAATACAGATCTTACAAAACAAATGTCTAAGAATCATAAAAAACTATCCAATATATACTCAAATCACCACAATGCACAGAGTACTGGACATCCTAACAATACACAAATTCATACATCAACAAACCCTCAGATTCTTCACCTCATGCCAACTTTCATACAACACACTCATACAAGAAATAGGAAATTATACAAAAAAAAACCCACCAAAATACAGACGCAAACGAACAAAACACATACTATTATAAATAATATCCATTTTGTAATATGTTCTTCTATATAAATAAATATGTTATTACATGTTTATATATAAGAACAATGGTATATATAATAATAATGTTGTGTATAATAAAGTTATGTATATTCTTATATATCTATATGTTCTTATATATTCATTTTTTATTAATTAAATCCTATGTACTTCTATTATCTGTGGGTTTTTTAAATTTTACCAACAGCAAATATATATTAACCTGTAGCCATTGTAAGTAAACTCATTTTTATTGTAAGGGAGTATCCCACCAATATTATAAAATTTATATATAATTTAAAATAAAATAAAAAAATATTAAAAAAAAAAAAAAAAAATAGGTGAACAACGTTTGACGAAACGCGCTGATTTTAAGTGAAATTTGAAACAGTTTGTACACTCTTCTGAAAAGCAGAGTTTATAACTTTTGATACTTTGGTTTTGTATCGACGATATTATTTTATTTCAGCCATAAAATCTCAGACATTGCATAGTGTTAGTATTATTAATGACAGTAAGATAACTAAATATTTAAGGTTAGTAGAAATTTAATCAAAATTGGGCATAATTATTGTGCTGTCGGAAATTATTGTAAATGGATTACAAAATTTCTACACGAAGTTTTCACCCTTCTCTTCATTTCCAGCATATGATATTCGAGCTAACCAGACCACTTCATCTTCTCATCAACCCTTCCTTCATCGTCAGGATTCAATTTGTGGAACGATCAAGAGCATTAAGGCACTTATTCCCGCTGTCACCGTTCACAGATACGTTTAAGGAAGGATTTTAAAATTGGTAGATTAATGTATTTCA
Organism: Arma custos; assembly: GCA_037127475.1. NCBI lineage: Eukaryota > Metazoa > Arthropoda > Insecta > Hemiptera > Pentatomidae > Arma > Arma custos. The sequence continues at coordinate 93,470,586 of CM073760.1, read as the reverse complement.
TATGAGTGGCTTCTTTACAAGCGCATGATAATACTGCTATGTTTCAGTTTTGACTTGTGTATCATTACTAGTTTATATTTATTTTTATAAATGAATCAAAGCATTGATAGAGTCTATATTAAAAAAAGTTTTGTTCTTAGACATACTTAAGATTTACGAAAACTATAAGATAAAATTCATCACCTACTGAAAACTAATAATTAAACTTAGTTGGATATAACGATGATCCAAAAAATATGTCTAGACTATCGATTATTATTATTTTGGCACTACGATCCTGCCACGGTCCTCCAGCACCACTGCCGACCAATCTCTGATATCCTGCGCTATCCTCCTCCAGTTTTGTACACCCAGCAGCTTCAAGTCCTCTTCAACATAATCCAGCCATCTGATCCGAGGGAGTCCTCGGCTATTTTTGCCGTCTGGTTTCTCATTGAGCATTCTCTTTGGTTATTGAGCAAGACTATTGGCTCCCAGAAAATAACTAACCAATCATATCCAGAGAGAACAAAGTGAGAAAATTCCATTTCTAACATAATTGAAGTGAGTAAGTAAATCATACATAAGTAATTAATCAAGTTATTAGGTATGTTCAAATGCCTATCAGTTCTTATGATTAGAACCACTAGCTGGTTATTTACTGGTATTTAAGATAATAACAGGGTTATTTCCATAATATCGTTATGTCTTCATGATTCGTCTTATCGTTTATTTAGATATTGTTTATCTTGATTCAAAAGCATATAGGTTGAAGCAAAAACATGGTTGTGTAGACTTCTAGCATAAACCGAAAGTTCAAATTTTAAAAAAATGCCTGCCATGAGAACTGCTGATCAGAACAGATGTGAAAACTCAAGACTTTGGATTTACTCTATAAATCAATTATAGACTGAATTATTTAAATTTCAAATTTTTAAATTTAAGTTATTACTAATAGTCTGGTTTTCGTACATATTAACTCTTCGTACAATAATTATTTAATATACATTTTCAAGTAGTAATTAAATTTTAATAATTTAATCGAAATAATAATTAGTATATAGTTATAATATTGGTACCTTGCATTGTATTTACATAGATTTTATTTTAATTTTAGCATTATTATCACCTTTATGTTCAACATAGTGTTACGGGCTACTGGGAGTTAAAATGAATTAAACTACTCCTAAATTCCAGATACTAATATTTATTAACAAAGTGACAAAAAGAATACAATGAAGTTACAAACAATTAAATGAATAAACTTATATAAATTTATAATAAAAATATTCTAAATAATTATTATAACCTAGGCATTATTATCACCTTGAAGTTCAACATAGTGTTACGGGCTACGGGGTGTTAAAATGAATTAAACTACTCCTAAATTCCAGATACTAAAATTTATTAACAAAGTGACAAAAAGAATACAATGAAGTTACAAACAATTAACTGAATAAACTAATATAAATTTATAATAAAAATATTCTAAATATTTATTGTAACCAAGGGCCTATTTAATTACTAAAATAATATAAGATATTACTATTACGAAATAGCCTAACTATTTACATAAATTTGTACAAATACAATAAAATGACGCTAGAGCTTATAAATACAAATTAACACATACAGTTCACTAATTAAAGCCCACCGTCCGTAAGAATCTCCAAATATAACAAACTGACACACAGTAATAAACAGAAACAGTTTATTATTCTCACAAGACTGTCACAGTTTACTGATACACTTATTACACTGGCCGGTTTACAAACTGACTGACTCACTGCCGAGGGGGTATTTAAATAGGCCAGGCCGAACATTCTAGAAAGAACGGGAGTGGGGGAGGCGGTTCTAGTATCTTCGAGATGGTTCTTCTTAATCCCTTCCGCCCGCCTTTCTCTGTGTGACCGTTACAATAGATCATTTGTACTTCCAATCTTATAAAATGTTTTAGGGGAAACGTAAAGTTCGACAAGTTATTGGTGTTTTTAGTTTTTATTATTTTTTTTTACTTCAAAAATGTTTATTGTGTTTGTGGTACCTACTAACAGCCATAAGAAAGGTAGGGAAATGGAGAGAAACGAAAATATAACCGATTTTTTTTTGTTTTGAGACTATTAGGCTTTATAATAATATTTTTCTTCAGCGAATACTATTTGTCCTTTCAGTTTCATTCGTTAAGTTTCATTCTGAAAACAAAAACATATAATGTAAGGCAATTCTCTAATACAAATTATTTAAATCGTTGAAGTTGCAATGACTCTAAATGACAAAGTTAGTTAGATCACCCAATCTGGGTTAGCCCATTCTACAACAAATAAACACAGTTCAAACTGAGTTGAACCATGACCCCGATAAACTTGACTTAGTTATTTGTTTAATAAAGTTAAAATATAGTTCATCACCGTTCTGGCCGAGAACGGCCATTCAAATGAATGGTATTGACTCTTCAGTTGGAGCCGCATGAAGGATCTCCAATTGGAAAGAGCCCTTCTTCACCGCTACTGCAAAATTAGAGACCATCGGGAGTCATTAGCCTAACCAATGGCCCAACTTGGACTATCCAACGCCCATGTATTTTCTAGCCCTCGCTTCGAAATGAAAATGGGTTTCGCGTCCACCGCTCTTGAAACTAAATGTTCTTCATGACAGTAGGAAATTGGGACGTTACGGAAGACTATCTCTTACTCTTCTTGCCTAGAAGAAAATTCGATGAACTTGTGAGGGAATGTCAAAGACTCATTAAGAACGAGATTAAAGGAGGGAAAAAGTAGGGCGTCGGTAATAAAAGGAAAATAAAAAGGTTGCGATCAGAATTAGTTACGGAGAAAGATCATCATTAATTGAAGCCTTCATTCACTGATTATCTTGACCAAATAATTTGGGAAAAAAATCTCATTCTTTATAAAATAATACAATGTAAGCTTGATATAAATTGAGCTTTCCAACTAATGGACTTTCTACTAATACATCACGCTATGTTCCGTTTTCCTTAATAGCATGGATTACTCGGGTTATTTTCAATAAACTCCTTCTGATCTATATATTCTCCACTTTTAGAAGACTTTCTTCGTTTAATGAGCTTTAAGCCCTTGTTAATTAAGTCAGAGTATGTTGATGAGTAAGCTGGAAATTAAAGTTTCTTTAAAGATGAAATATGGAATTTTTATACTTCTCACTGTTTTAAGCGAAAATTATAATTAGGTATCATTCAGTGTTTTTCCTTTTTTTTTCCTTTGAACTGAGATTAATTATAATAACATATTTCCAATATACACTTTCACTTAAAATAGAAGGTAAAAAGCATGTACTTATTACAAAATAAACAGATGCTCGAATAATAGTTTATATTACAGATTCAGATTAAGCATTTTCATTTTTTTCGTACCAAAACATGGAAGGTTACACGTCTGTTCAATCCCTCACTTCCTACAATATTTCCTCCTTAATTGAATCGTGCGTATCTATTTGCAAAGGTGTGTTGTTACTTACCGATTTCACACTTACTGTGACTACTCCCAACCTCTCTTTTTTTAACCGCCAAATCCAAATAAATGTTACCAGTACAAATCTCTTCGACAGTACATATCACCTCTTTCGAGTAACTCTTAAGTCTTGGAACTTTTTTTTTTTGTGGGATTCTACATTTTCCACGACGTTCTGTGTTGTTTTGAGTCTTTCCACAACATTTGACACTTCTAGTAACTTTAAAAAATAAATAAGTATTTTTTATTCGTAGATATTTTGAAAATGAAAGGTTAATTGATCCCTGATTAAGGATCTGCCCTCTTTACTGGAATAAAAAATCCATACTTTACTCAAGTCTCATTAATATCAACATTTTGAAAAACTATCTTTCTTTAGAAGTTTAATATTAATTAATAAACTATTATTATTAATTAGTTTAAGATAGTTAATATTGTTTAAAGTAGAATCATGATAAAAAAAATTTAAAATTGACTTATCCTGCTGTATTGTCCATTTAACCTATGCACATTCACTCCTATGTTATATTTATTTTGAAAATTATTTTTATTTTATTATTTATCTAGTTTGAAAATTTATTAAGGTAGATAGAAAGTAAAAACATCAGTGTATGAAGAAGATTTATTCATAAAAAAAGACAAGAAACAGAAAATGTTAATAATTAGTTTTTCTTAACAGGAGGTTTATTTTCAGTTTAAAATTTAAACTACACAAAATACCTACATATTTTTAGGAAACAGGAACTCATTAAAAACATGTAATATATGAGATTACAATATGTATATAAATATGTAAGATTCTGCCATGTAGTTTTGGAGGATAGGTCGAAAAGGCGGTAACCGAAGTCATAATGATGACGGATAAGCCAAAATTTCCCAGTAATAGGGATAAAATATTACCTGCCTTGTATATCAACTACCTCGCTGTAGGCAAGGCTTCCATTTCCGAAATTAATATTTAATATGCTTGGACAAGCTCATCTTAAATTAATCAGTATTGTTTCGTAACAGTTACAATTTTTAATTTAGACAAATAAAATAAAAGAAAAAACCTATGTACATTAATGTACAATCACACAAAAAAACGAACACGTGTAATATTTTGACATCTAAAGGAAATATTCAATGAAAAGAGGTAGAGACTTGAAATAACTCTTGAATAATTTATTCCGTACCATCTATCATAATTTTCAGGTGAAATTATAAAATATGGTTGAACTTAATTTAATACCACCAGTGTTTTAATATTCCAGTTGCCTGATCCCCCTAAATAAAGAAATACTATAATCTTCACGTTTTAGAAGTTAAAATTCAGTTGGCTTCACAACTTTTACGAAACGAGTTTGAATAAGTTACTGTAAAATATAATTTGAAATGTAAGGGGTCAGCTGTTAGTAGGCAGAAATAAAGTTTCTATTTAGCCCTTATAACAAGACCCTACTTAAAAAAAAAAAGTTGTCTTTCAGAACTTCGAGTTTTGTGAAAAAAAGTTCTTCTGAAACTCATTCAGTTATATTCTATTGTATAATATTTGGTCTCTTGAATAGAATATTTACTCAATACTTGAGGTTTATTTTCATCATATCTTTATTTGGTATTTCTTTTCCAAATAAGATTGGCAGGTATTGATTAACGGGTTTTGAAAAATATTGTTTTAGAGGAACCTGTCACTATAAGGCTGCGTTCATACTAATGCGATAGATCGTATGAGATATACGATATACGATACGAGACGCATAGACAGTTCTGTTGCGATATATCACAAGTACCACTTGTCTGTCTCCTCAGCGGCTTGTATTGGCCGATATTTTGAGCTGCAAAAATTATTTGGTAATAACTTTCATATGTCTAGTGAAAGCTCACGAGTGTACCTGGAACTATTCTACAGCGGCATACAGAAAATTAAGTGTTATATTTTTCTTCTACTTAACTTTTTCATGATGTAACCAGCATTTTCTTTTTCAGCTCATCCTAAGCCTAAGCCAACAAACCACTACTAAGTCTCTCTTTTTTTTGAGCCCATTTTTTGTAACTAGAGTAGTGGTGGTATGCTTTTTTATGGTCTGTATCCACCAAATTTCTATCGCCCAGGTTTATTATTTGGGCATTTTACTTTATTTCATCTTACCGGTAGCGGAATTTTCCCTAGATTAGAGCTCAAAACATCATCTAGCATATAATACATACCCTGTTTAACTTTTATATTTTCATATAATGGAATAAACACAACCAGACTGAAAAGGGGCCTCCTCAAAAACCACTTTTCTTATAGTGAAAACTAGTCATAGGTCAAGTTATTCAAAGAATCATCATGATATATCCACCAACTTTTGTTTCTTGTAGAAACCCTATTCCATGTGTTATTGGTTTAGCATGATATTTCAGACAAACGTAACTTGATTTGAATTTGAATTATTCAGTAGTTTCAAATTACATAATTAATCAAAATATGTGGAAGAAAATGGTCCGGGTGGAGGTCAATAAATGTCTCTTGGATATGGAGAAATGTTTATTAAGTTGTTAACATATTTAATTTTTTCTATACACAAAAAAAATAAGCACATAAATGTATTTATTCATTACATGCATTATTCTTTTAATTAACAATAGTATTTAATGACTTTATAAAATGCTCCAACACTTTCAATTTTTTTTTATCTCATTTTCCTTAACTTTATACTTTATATTCGTCTCTTTTGTAGCAGCCGTTTTTTTATAGGTAGTGAGTGGTGAGAGTTATACCTGCCCCAGATCCTTTATAACCCCTTATATACATTTTTATGTAAGATAGTGATGTGATTAGAACTTATGACGAACTTATATAGGACCCCCCGCCCCTCTCCCACGGCAGGTAATTTATTTTATATTTTTCACTAACTTACCCATCCTCCCTCCCTCTCTTTTCCATTTTATTTTCTTTCCCACATAGCTATAAACATGACAAAAACATATAATACCATTATTCTTACAATTTCCATGCTTACTATTTCTGTAAGGCGATTATTTATTCCTCACCTTTAATTATCATTTTAACATCATTAATGTGACATTAATCCGTTTTCATCTTAACTCACTATTTTCATTTTTAAATGTATCTTTACTTTACCACAAATCATTGTCTATTTACATATATACTAGTCTAATACAGCCCATCAATTGTAACATACTTATCGCACTTTTTATACAATTTTACATGTCATTTTTAATATCAACTATGTTCTCCTTTCTCACCATGCCATAGCACTTATTACAGATTGTACTACATCTGTCCTTCACAATATTTCATGAACTTTTTGTATACATTATCGTCCCCATTGATAGTTAACTGTATTTCTCACTTCTATTACTTATCATCATTGTTTCTTATTAACATCTTCATTTATATTGCATTATGCCGTACTTACTTGATTTATTACTAACTTTATTTATTTTTTTTATTTTATTACTTCGGGACAAGTTAGAACAAGCGTACTCTACCCCTCAGGAACAAGCGGGATTCACGGCTGAATGCTCATGTACGGACAATATTTTTGTTGTTTGTCAACTAATTGGGAAGTCCCAGGAAAGGAAGCAGGGACTTAACATGGACCTAGAAAAAGCTTATGACAATGTGCATAGAGTGAGGTTAGGACTTGAGGAAACAGGCATTAGTAGGGTTCTCATAAAGGCGGTGAGACACCTTTACTGCAACGACATGTACCAGATAAGATGCGGACCCTTTTCATGGTACTAAGGGATTGAAGCAAGGGTGTAGCATGTCACCCACTCTCTTCAGGATATACCTTCACGAAGCAGTGAAACCGTGGTAAAGCAATGTAGGGGATGTTGAACCGTTCATTGATGACGAACAGCTACTATTCTTGTTTTTCGCTGACGACCAGGTCCTGTCTGCGAGACGGAAGGTCTACCTTGAAATTATGGTGTATGCCCTAAAGTTGAGCTACAATCTTGATACAAATGCGCTTCTGGTGGACAGTGAGGCTTGTAAGATAGTAAATATATTTAAGTACTTGGCAGCTTATTTTATACTACCGAGTCGTTTGAGTATGAAGTCAGATAATAAGGTGGAGCAAGCCCGAAAATCAACTAGAATGCTACATCCGGTCCTATGGAATACAGAGATATCCACAGAAAATAAACGCCATGTTTTCACAACCATTGTTTTTATTCTACTTTTTCTTCGGAAACCTGGACTATGAGCTCCCGATTGTACTCAAATGTGCAGGCGGATGAAATGTATTTCTGGAGGAGGTGTCTCCGTGTCACTGGGCTGGATAGACTACGAAACCAAGAAATTCTATAGAGGATGGATGTGAATATATCAACAAATGAAAGGATCGGGACACGCCGCTTAAGATGGTACGGTCATGTGAAGAGAATGGCGTTTGAATGTTGGCCGAACAGAGTGGATTGGGTTCTACCAGGGAGGAGAAGACGCAGACGATCCAGAAGCAGGTGGATGGAGGGAGCCCAGGAAGAGATGGCCGGCAGGGGTCTCCAGGAAGGAGATTGGATGGTCTGAGAGGTGTGGAGCTCTGCTCTGTCAGGTTGAGGCAACCCATGTTGGAACGCCTATACTAATAAATAAATATTTTATTACTTACCGTATTTTTTATTTTTATGGTTATTTATGCTCCACAACGATCACCTTTCCTGTTTACTGATATATACCCCATGTTCTCCCCCCCCCATCTTTATTGTTCACCACTCAGATACCTGATACTTATGTATTTTAATTTTAATATTTATCAATTTTCATTTTAACACTTACTTTTTTATTATTTATTTTATTCGTTATTAAGTTTTTTTTACTACCTTCCTTTCACTTGGTTATTAATACTGTTAACACTCCTACATTTTAACCTTAATATTTACCATTTTTAGAAATTTTAAACATTTTTTTAATTTTCAATTCTCTGTATTTTTCAGTAGGTCGAAACGTAAAATCCACGTCTAAGAGAAATTTATTGATCTCCAACCGGACCATTTCCTTATTATCATATTATCTAGGTCAACTATTATCATTCAAGATTAATCAAAGTAATTTGTCTCACTGAAAATATAAATTAATAATACATATTAGATTAGTTTAGTTCCCTTTTAATTGTTGTTTCATGGTTGCATGTAGCAGTTACTAAGAATTTCACGTCAGAACCGAAGCTCATTAAACTTCAGGATTGAAAAACTTTAATAATTGCTAAAATTGGAAACATTCTCCTCAGAGGATTGTCACAAAGTTGTGGAAGCTCGTTACTTCGCTATGTTACTACTTCCCTTGACCTAATTCAATCTATCGTAGCTATCGCGTGACTTACTGAAATCAATGCTGCAGAAGCGCAATCAAAAGCTTTGATAAATCAATTCGGGACTGTAGCAAGGTAGAGGTATAAATATTGGACCGAGTGTTGTATGACGAATATTTTCTTCGTTATGAATTATATTTTCAGAATTATTTACGGGTGTATAAAATTACAATGCATATGTATTAGTTTTTCGTGAGACAAAAGATTATTAATATACAATCCTTAGGTATTTTGGAGTGTCATGATTGGTTACAAATTACATTAGCTCGTCTCGTTCAACTTGACGACAAAGCCCAACTCTGTAAGTCTAAATAGGTGTTATTCTATAATAATAATAATAATTGTATATAATCATATTGGTAAGTCTTCAGTAATAAATAATAAAGGAGTTTAGAGCATTTATCCTTTGTTGAAGAAACCAAAAGCGGCGTACAATTTCTTCATGTTTCATTCATATTTGAAGATTTTAAGCTAAACATTTGTGAAGAGGTCTTAGGTGGCGAATCAGGTTAAATAGGTCTGAAGAATATTATTGAAGGGTGATACAAGGCAGGAATCCTTACGTTTTCGTTGAAGTGTAAGGTAATGGCGTGACACTTGTTGAAATTAATGCTAATTCTTCGAGCTAAGTGACCATTATTAATTGTTTTTAATATTTGAAGAAAGGGTTTGAGTATTATTGTTGCTTGTTTCAATAGAATGAGTGGTGAGTACTGTGTTAGTTCGTATTGAGGATGAGTCTATTGAACATTGAGGTACACCAGCAAACCTCCAAAATGGGAAAAGATGCTTTATTTTAAATTACATTGATTGATTTAGAGTTATAGGAACGTGCAATGATGAATTTTGAGTAGGTAAGATCCTATGGACTTATTAAGAACATATATACTGAAGTTTTGCTTTAATAAAAATTATCTACGCTGAGGTAACGCACGGTTGGTGTTTCGGATAGATCTAATGGTCATGGATTGTTATATCATCCTGATGGTTACAAATACTGTACAATAAGCGTCAAAATTCATTATTTGATAAATAATATAGATACGAAAAATCAGCAAAAAAACACTATTTCTTTAGTGTATAAGGTCAGATTATATGAGTCATACATTATAGAGTTGTAAACTAACGTTTCTTGATTGAATAAAGTTTCCTCGTAAGGAAATGATCAGCTTCTTTAGAGGATAACTGTTCCACACGAGTGTCTTAACACCTAGAATAGTGCCTAGATGTCAGGTACTCGTTAAAAATTCCTATCATAATTAAACCTGGATAGGCAAAATTTAGAGCTCCCTACGTAGTCTAGTCCGATTAGCCATAGCAGCATAAAGTGAACAAATGAACTAACAACAACAATTTTAACTATTCACAAAGATTATTTATTGATTACAAACCTTTAGCGTTCTGCAGGAACCATCGCGCGTACTGTCTAGTTAGTCGAGTGGGAAATGAATCGTAAAGCGAAATGTCTGCAGCCTAAGGTATGTAATCGATGTCATTTGAATATAAATGAATAATAACGAAAATCATTAGCTAGGTATCAGGTGTATAAGATATACGTCCAGAGACACATAGCCTTAATTGAGATATTCATTTGGAAGTAGATGCCTTCAGGATTTACCTCGCTAACAAAGAGAACTCGATTAATTACGCAGAGAAGGGTGTACCTGAACCTCCCTCGCGACTAGTGCCGTTATGCAAAGTAGCCTGGGATGTTCTTCCACTGTCTGGTCCGGATTTATAAGCCTGCTTGCTCCTTGTTGTTGGACCCAGAAATATTGCTTCCTAGTGCAGTGGGTTGTGGTATCGACCACAAGGGGTTGGTTATCAACCGAGCTCAATATTTAGTATTTTTCTTCAGTTATCTATTGGATGAGGTTATTCATGAATAATTTTTATCATTTAAAAAATATTTTTTTACTTCTAAATTCCAACTACACTTGAGAAAGACGAATTTGAAATATTTGTTTGAGATTAGAATTTCGTGATCTTCAATTTTAAATTTCCTCTTTAGTATTATTTATTAAATTAGAAATGGGTAAATAATCATCTTAAAGGTAAATATCATTTTACTCTATATCCTGCATTCTGGTTTTATAGATATATTAATAGGTAACAGTAACCGAAAATGAAGCAATATCTCACACCTACATTTGTAGTTGGTGTATGTGTGGTCTTCACTGATGGTAACAATTACCTTGTATCTTTCTTTGTTGGGGCTATAGACTATGAAGATGTTTAACCACTCGTTTTAGTAACGCGTTGCAGTAATACATTTGTATATATACTTACATCCTGCCAGGAATATATCGCCAAGACCAGCATTGCTACAAACAATGGTATTCTCCATTGCGCAGCTGTCAAAAGCTCTATAACCAGTCCAGGTGGAGCCTTTTCACCAGTGCTCTTCCTACCGATTTACACTCGGGTTGAGAGTCAGCGATAAATCAATTAATATTCAAGGATTCATAAGCAATCAAAGTTCAGCAGGCCCAAGAAGAACTGTATTTTTTTCTCCGAAGTAGACCATCCCTCTACTGAATCTCCGGGTGCCTATTGAATTCCATCTCCAAAACTACTAAAGGGTAGGATCATTCATTACACCCGATCCTCGTGAGTTTTCTCCAGTATTCTGACAGACATCACATAATCCAGAGTTGTGGGGAGGATACTTTAGGAAAGTACTAGATACTAGGTTAATTAGTTGACCTACTAATGAGTATTCAGTTCCTCCATCTTCTCCGTTACATATTATTTTTTTCAGATAGCAGGAATCTGGATTACATGGATTGCTGTTTATGTTAAAGAGTATCATTAACCTTTAGCGAACCGAGCGGGAAGGCAAGGATAAAGAAGAGGCAAAGGAGGGGGAGATTAATTATGCGAAGCACTAAATCATATTGGCCTTATCCCGAGGCAGCTGTAATCTCCTGTAATTGAGAGTTTATATTGGATCACCTGGCCATGGCCCTTAGCCCAGCCTCTCGATTGTTTAAATCATACTATATTAATTAAGGGGCAAACTTTGCCTAATTAAAAATGGAAATATAAAGTATTTAACTAAATTAAACATTTTAAAATTCTATCTATTTAACTTATTATGGAGGAGACTTCGCTTTTATTCTAGTATATGGATTAGTTTTAAAACAAATAAATCACACCTACTACAGTAACTAACATGAAACTTTATTTTTACGATCTCTTTTCTAATTAAAAAAAAAGGTTATTCATGGTGAGGTTTTCTTCCTTCATTTTTCCCACCATTTCACTAATCAGTCATACCGTGGGATCATTAACTGATGTTATTGAGCTAATTGGGAAAATCTTCGGACGAATGTTCTTCTTCGGCATTGTATCTTTAACCTTGAAGTAGTTGTTCTCCCTTATTTGAGTTGTACTCAATCATGGTATTTAATAAATGCAAGTATATTACCTAAATACATAAGTACATAATTTATATTCAATGACACAAAATAAAATCTTTCTTTTTCTTTTTCAGGTATGTATGACGATTTGTAATGAGCTTAGTCGCCAACCATAGGTTAATAAGGTACTCAACTTTTTTCATAATTTGCTATAACAATAGATCTATAAAATAGTTTTTTCTTTGATGAAAAGAAGTTAATTTGATTTTAACTACTATCCTCTAACTATGGTTGTTTAGTCGCGGACCTGGACTGCCCGCCAGATGGAACGGACAGATCATTGCCTCTAAAATCGGAAATTTACTGTACCGCCAAAAACAAGAAGAGGGGGGATTGACGCTCAGAGCGCCCGCCACTTGCTATCAGATCGCCGAGCGGAGCAGTACTATCAGCCCTTCGCAGCTAAGATCATCGCACACTGCCGCCAAGTAATCCGCTTTCAAGCCGCTATTCCTGTGAGGACGTCCAGAGGTTTCAAGATTGTCACTCGCCAGAAGCTATGCTGAGATGATCATTGAGTATACATCACACAAATGGTATGTCACATATCATTACCATAAGGCTTCAAATTGTCAACTAATTTTTCTCCGGATGATCAACGTATCACATTGTATCAACCGGACAGTTGATCTTGCCTTTTTCTCCACAAATGCTGTTGAAGGTACTGCAAAGGGAGTATCTCATGCACCGCCCTTACCACTCTTAATTTAGAGAGCCGCTATTCGTCTCTTTCTCGGCTGCAACGCGTCACTGCGTGGTGTCTCCGCTTCGCACATAACGTCAAAAACCCCGCGTGCCGCTCTACTGGCTTTCTCTCCGCCGCTGAGCTATCTGCCGCTCTAGACATATTAGTTAAGGCCATTCAACAAGTCGCTCTCACAAATGAATATCAAGCAGCCGATAACCCTACATCAAAATTGCATCTTAAACGTACTCTGCTATTATTCATCGATCCGCGGGGAGTCCTCCGCGTAGGTGGACGACTCCATCATGGCCCACAACCGTTTTCCGCTAACATCCGGCCTTGCTTCCTAAAGATCATCCCTTTACCAACTTGGTCATTGATCAAGCCCATTGTCAAAATCTGCACGCTGGTCCCTCTGCTACGCATTCATTTATTCGTCAGCGATTCTGGATATTGGACGGGAGAAACGTAGTTCGGCATCGCCTCGCTAAATGCAACAAATGTTTCCACGTTAAGCCTCAACCACTCATCCCCACCATGGGACGCTTGCCCCGTGATGGTATCACACCCACATACACATTTTCAAAGGTAGGAATTGATTACGCTGATCCTTTTTCCGTATCTTCTGCTCGCATCCGAGGATGCCGCGTAACCAAGGCATATATCTGTGGATTTGTTTGTTTCACCACTAAAGCCATTCACCTAGAACTTACATCCGAACTATCCGTCGCAGCCTTTCTAGCCGCCTTTGCTCGTTTTTCCGAGACGTAAATACTCAACAAACTATTATTCAACATTCCTCGCGCGAGGGCATTCAATGGCATTTTATTCCTCCCAGGGCTCCCCATTTTGGGGGTCTTTGGGAAGCAGCGATTAAATCTACTAAACGCCATCTCCGTACCGTAATGGGTATTCAGGTTTTATCATTCGAGGAATTCTCAACCCTACTTACTCAGATTAAAGCCGTACTCAATAGCAGACCCTTATATGCGCTTTCATCCGACCCTCATGATCTAGAAGCCTTAATTCCAGGACACTTTCTTATCTGTCGACCGATAACCGCTTCCCCCACTCAGGACCTAACTGATGTGGCCATCAATCGCGTGGCACGATGGAAACTAACTGACAAGATCCATCAGTCTTTTTGGAAGCGATGGACCATCGAATATCTTCACACACTCCAGCAGCGATCCCGCTGGACGGAATCCGCCCCCGAACTAACTATCGGCGCCCTCGTGCTGATCCAAACCGATAACTCGCCTCATCTGCGTTGGCCATTAGCCCGGGTTACCGAATTGCATCCCGGAGCGGACGGTATCGCCCGAGTCGCTAGCCTCCGAACCGCTTCCGGCATCATAAAGCGCCCAATCACCCGCCTATGCCCTTTACCATCTCAATAATGCCACTTTCGTGCCATGGGCGGGGGAATGTTTAGTCGCGGACCTGGACTGCCCGCCAGATGGAACGGACAGATCATTCCCTCTAAAATCGGAAATTTACTGTACCGCCAAAATCAAGAAGAGGGGGGATTGACGCTCAGAGCGCCCGCCACTTGCTATCAGATCGCCGAGCGGAGCAGTTCTATCAGCCCTTCGCAGCTAAGATCATCGCACACTGCCGCCAAGTAATCCGCTTTCAAGCCGCTATTCCTGTGAGGACGTCCAGAGGTTTCAAGATTGTCACTCGCCAGAAGCTATGCTGAGATGATCATTGAGTATACATCACACAAAATGTAAGTCACATATCATTACCATAAGGCTTCAAATTGTCAACTAATTTTTCTCCGGATGATCAACGTATCACATGGTATCAACCGGACAGTTCAAGTTAATTAATGATATTATACTCATTGTTCCGTCATGCCGTGATCACTGGCGAAGATAATAATTATTCGCACATCTTCGCGCCTTATTGAAAACTTCATCATTACGTTCAAGTTTATTTTGTTGTAATTATCTCTTTGGCCATTATGCTAGCATGGAGCATTTCTGTTATTGTTAATTATCGCTCCCATTCATATTAATCATTTGTTCTTCTTTTTTTGTTTAAAATTAATTTGTTCATTAGATCGCTAAGTTACCTGTTTAGTTTTAAGTTAATTTTGTAGACGCTATTACTAATTTGTATCTTCTTTACATGCATATTTAATAGTATTTAAGAAATCTCGAATGTTATTTAAATTAATAAATCAAACGCTTTGTTAATATCTGAGACTTCATTCAAATTCCAGTGGTACTTCCATTTGCTTCCTATTAAAATTATTCAGTCTAATCACGCCTTAACAATGGTAGTGGTAAGCTAATTTTGAAATGACCATTTAGTAAAACATTTAAATGTATATTTTAAATATTTAAAGTAAAATGCAAGATGTTCATTAAATATCTCTTATCTCCCATGATATATTTTAACAATGTTTATTTATAATTATTAACTGATTATGGGTTAACCTTATAAATATACAATATCCCCTTGCGGTACCTATCCTCTCGAATTTCTACTTCTCGCTAAACAACATTGTTCTTTGTGCAAAACAAATTTACTTTCATGATGCCGCTCCCCCCCATAATACATAGCAATATATATATATATATATATATATATATATATATATATATATATAGTATGCTTTCCTTTATTATAACTTAAAAACAGAATACTGAGAAGACACAATCAATGATAATAAATTCGATTTTGTATCGGACGGATAACAACATTAACATTTTAATTAGATTTGCATTAGTTATGTTCTTGGTACTCTTGAATAAAGTTACGCACGTAAATAATATAAAGCAATTTCCCGATGCCCCAGTGAAACATTAATTACATCAATTACCAACTCGTAAATTGTTGGGAGAAAAACTATTATCCTTATTAATGAAGCCTGCTTTTGGAAGTGGTAATTAAAAAAAAAGTACTTCAGTTGTAGAGTGCCTTTTTTATTAAGTTATGACCGAATTTCTTATGAGGAGAGAACACTTAAGTTCATGTTCTGATCCGACGTTCCGGGGGAAGATGCTTAAGCATTTTTTAAAAAACAAACTCTCTAATTTTCTATATTAAATAATAAATATTCTGTACTAAGTTAATGTGGTACAGCTAAAAAATAAAAATAAAATGTAACTGAAAATTATTGCACGTTATTTTGGATCCCTCTTTTAACAAATATAAAAAATTACAGTTAGAAAATTAATGGCCCCGTTTTGATATGACTATGTCACTAGGAAATATTAGAAAATACTGTAGTGGCATTTTCTTTACTTCTTTTTCTTCTGCATATAATGCTATAATAGTATATGTATATATATATTTATGTTTTAGTAAAGTGGTTTCCATACCAAATACTGCTGCTTTATTACTTAAAAATAGCTCTCTTAGATGAGCCATCATGAATCTTTTTTTTTCTCGGAACAGACTTAGAGACCACGCTAATATCATTCATTATTTTCACTTCTCTTCATACCCCTTTTCTCCTTCCTTCTTACTTCTCACCTTTTTCTCATTCTTTCGAGTTATTCTTTCTTTCTTTCCTCGGTCCACGCTATTCCTTTTCTCGCATCTCTCTTTTCCTCAAGGAGCTTAATTCCTTTTAGTCACTTCCCATAATCATCCCTATCGAAACAGTCTTGGTCTGTTATTTTCAATTTCTCAGTGTCTTCCTTCAACTGTTTGACGTAGCCCCAGCACTTTTGTATCATCTCATTTTATAGAAGATTTCTCTATTAAATCTCTTAATCTTCACATCTTCACCATATGTCCGTATAACCTTAATCTTCTTATTCATATGTCCGTTCCCAAATCATTCACTTCTTTGTATATTTCCTTAAAAGGTCTCAATCTATAGCCTTCCTGTGTCTTCTTTGGGCCGTAAATTCTTCTTGGTATTCTTCTGTCTATCCCTAACTGTTAGGGCGTGATTAGACTGAATAAGATAAGAAATAATAAAATATATTAGTAAAATAGAGTCGTTTTTTTTAAAAAAAGAATGAGGCCAGATACTGAAACATGTGGTTTATTAAATCTAAATACAAAGATGAGGCTAAGCAATTTTTGCAAATAAATAAATATCGCTTATAGATATGTACAAAAGGAATAATGATTCTTAACAGAAGAAAATGATTTGGAATAGTATTATGAAAGGGAACTAATAAATTACTTATTAATTCGAAATGAAGTCATATGAACATAACATTAACAAATATTAACGGTGGCGACAGGGCCACATGGCGTTGGACTATAAAGTCTTTATTTCTCAGGTGGCGAGTTAAATATTGTTCCTGAGGGTGATGGTGAACGGTGAACAGCTCCTCTTACGAATTGAGTGAAAGAGTGGACTTACAATTGAAGCGAAGGACTCGTTTCTTAGGCTTCTAGTGTGTCTGGTAACCAGGTGCTCTCTGCGGTATCATCAAGGGCGTACTTCTCGTGTCCGATGCTAGGCGATCTAGGGCGGAAGGCGGTGGCGGTTAGCTTCAGTCGAGGAGAGCGGAGAGATGATGCCAGCTTGGCGTCTGGATCGGAATAGACTTAAGCGCTAGACGATGGAGTGGAGGGACAAGTAGTCCCTTTAAAGGCAGAAAACATAGCCCCCCGCGTCGTTAGCCAATGAACAACTGCGAACGAGACCAGGAGATTTAAATTTGAATTTATTTAGATTGATTCGCGACTGAACACTAACACTAACTTTTCCTTAGGCTGGGAAGGGAAGCGGTTTCCATTCAGTATCTCCGGTTTGACGACCGTATTGCAGTGTCTTATCTTGGCGTTTGTTGACAGGCTCCTTTTATTATATAAACTGCTTGTCGCGAAGATTAGTCTTTGCACTTTAGTTATTTTCTCTTTTATGCTTTCCTTCTCCAACCCATTGCTACATATAATTTCCCCCAGATATTTAAATTTATTTGTTACTTTAATTCTTCCTTACTTTGTCTCTATACTATTTTCTTTTGAAAGTTTCTTTCTGTGGTCATTAATTCTGTATTCTGTAAACGATGTCTGTAAACCTGCCTTTTTAGATATTTCCTTTTAAGTGTTCAACTGCTCTATTGCTTCGCTTTCAGTCTTGCCATTAAGGCCAGATCGTCCGCATATAATAGGCATAGCCTGGGAGAGGCTACCCCCTTGTCTGAGCCCTGTTCTTATTTGGAAAGATTTACTGATGGGAACCCAAAACTCGTCCCTTGATTCAGTATCATGAAGCATTATAATTAAGGTTAATGACCATTACCATGGTGTTTTTTTTTAAATTCTTTAGTAAAATTTCAAGTAATAAACTTACTTATAATATAAGAAAAAACTTATATTGAATTATTAAATATAATATTAATTGAAATAAATATTTTTATTTTAATTTCAACTCATCGAAATTAGAACAAAGTCACTACACCTTAGGCCAAAACGTTGGCACAATTAAATAAGTTTTTCTATTTTCTGTAATCTTTGACTGCAATCCCTGACCATTTCAATTCACTATTAGAATTATCCGGTCAAATATTTTCCGCTTAAATAATACATTGCTGTTTATTTCTTTGCAAAAATTTAACAATGCAATAATCTCGTGTTTTAACCATCGTAGGGTAAATGTATTCAAGTATACAGATAACAAATCTACCTGATTATCATCCAGAGATAAATACATGACTTAGAAAAATTAGGATTGAAGATGATAAGAAACCATCATAATTTACCAATTTTTTTTCTTAACATCTTTTATTCAATAATATAATACAATTACATACATATCCATAATACAATAATTACAATACAAATATATACAAAGCATTATATATCCATCTTTTACCCTAAGGTATGCCATAATTTACCATAATTTTGTTTTTCATAATTAACCAAAAAAAGGTACCATTTACAATAGCTCTGACTTGCATTGAGATCCGGATTAAGAACTCATATAGATAACAAACCTGTGCCTTAGAATCACTCAGATCTTTAAGTATAACAATTTAAATTTAATGATAAAAACGTAATGCACTGACGATTTTTAACGTGACATCTGTTAAAATATCAGCTTAACTATCTGTTCTAGTCTAAGATAATCTCATAAGTCCCTCGTTAGGAAATGGTAAATGGCATGTAAATGGTAAATAGGAAATGGTAAAGTTATAGGCTAAATGGTAAATTACTTAGCTGCGGTAATAAATCTTAATATGGTGGGAAAGCTAATTATGACCTTTTATGCCTGAAGTGACAACTTCCTTATGACAAACGACTTGAATCAACTTTTGATTAAAAAAGAATTGTTATCTCTAAGAAAAAGAAAAATTGAATTTCACTCAACAAAAATTATGAAACTTAATTATATATTTATATTTTTCATGTGTAATTTTTATGAAAAAGTGAGGCTTTTTTATTACTTGAATACCTTTAATATTTGAAAATCTGATATTTCATATTTTTCGACTAAAAGCTATGTATCTTTTTTTTAATATGTAACAAGATTCTGTATAATATTTTAATGAAATTGTTAATAAAAATGGTGATAGGTTTCAATGATATTCATTCATGTATGTATATTTTTTTTATATTTCGAGAAATTGTTTGAACGGAAAATCAATTACTAGACTTACTAAATTTATAAATCGGTATTTTTTATTTTCTATTTATCAATTTAATAAATTTTTAAATATAACTTAATTATTTATATTACAGTTATCATTAAATTCAATACAATAACCACAATAATTTTAAAAACATGATTTTACGATATGTAGAAAGAGAATCTATTTATATTCATAGTTTTATTTATCAATCGAACATTGTATTTTTTTATATTGTATGTTTGAAAACTCTCACTAACGACTGACAGGTTACACGGCTATACGAACATTAAACGCTGGCAATGTATGTAAGAAGGATTGTTTCACCATATAGCCTACACCCAGCCATCGTAAACACCTCGAACGGTTTTATTTATTGCCATCTCATCCTTCTCCTAAAGAAAAACCGCTGCCCCGAGGGAGCCCTAGAGCGAATTTACAACTTGCGGTTGTTGAGTCGTCCCCTAAAGTGGTGCAGATTTTTCTCCCAAAAGTAAACAGAGACCTGGGGGTTGCGGAGCCCACGTTGGGACTTGTTAGATGTGGATAAATGAGGCTCAAATCCGTGCCTGGAATAGCTCAGGAGTCCTCGACTACCACGCACTCTGCCTCGGGCTCTAATAATGAGAAATGATCCTCACAAGAGTTGTAGCCTTGTAGCCGTCCTTTGAAACAACAAGTATTGTGTCAGGATATTTTTACTACACTAGTCTCATCTTAAATATATTATTTCTTTTATTTAAATATTATTATTATTATTTTTATTTTCGTTTTATCTGAAATAGAATCTTATAATATAAATATTGGTATATATAATTTTGGGAGCAGTATGGCTCAGAGGTAGAGCGCTGAATTGCCATGCTAAATGTTCAAATCCGGCTATTGCACAGTTTATTTAGTCTGTTAACAGTTGGGGATGGATCCTTTGGGATCTGAGACACTTCTGGGACTCACCTAGCCTCTGTAAAGTGGGTACTCAAAATAGGGAAACATATAGGACAATTCACTTCCCCGGACAACCTTTGAGAAAGAAACAGTATAGTATCTGTCGATCTGTTTGTATCTACAATATTACGTAATGTACCTAGGAGTAAGTTGACTGGTTGCCTTAGGTTGAGCAATGACAAATAAAAATAATCATTAAGAATTGAAATGGACTACATGAAATGAACCACATTTTGTCGTTAATCATATCACCTTTGACTACCAGCTGAGTCTTAGTATATTGGTTTTCTCTATTTATCTTAACGTTAATATCTTAATATATATTTAGGAAAACTACCATTATTAATCTAATTATTTATTAAAATGCTGATATTTAAAAAAAATGCGAACCATCTTTCCTTTTCCTTCATGATTAACTTGGTAAAACTTGAGCACAGATGCGCATATCTTCTTAAATTTTTTTTCAGAAGATGAAAGACGAATCATGAAATGAAATAAATGATCCCCTAAAGCGGTTAGATAAAGCATCCCTTTGAGAGGAGGAGGGACGCCATGAGCGATCCGAGTCTTTATCTGTCACGTGGCGGGGAATTTGCTTTTCCCGCTTCTTTATTTTCAATAGATGCTAGGACCAGAACGGGCCGATAGGACCGCTTTAGGAACTCCTTTGAAGGCAGAAATTGCCTGTAAAGCTTCTTAAATCTGCGGTAACGCCTTTGAAGTGGATAGCGATGTCATTATGCCCCAATGGTTTGCTCTTACTGTTTTGTTACTTATTCAAAATATAAACATTGTGAGGCCATATGCGTTGAAACCAGTGAACCTTTGGGTGTAAACTTTGTATTAGTATTTACTTTGTAACCAGGAGTTTTTTTTTTTCATTAGAGTACAGAGATTAAAATAAATGAAATGCTAGTGATAAAAATATCAGTACAAAAATATATATACTAATTACAGTTTATTTTAATAAGCTTCATTTTACATATAAATATCAAATATAAAAGAGAAAATTGATTTACTTATGATTATAAAGTGGTAAATTTTTATTTTGAAATTAAATTCCATTAATTCATATAAGGGATTATTTTTTTGTAAAACTGTAAGAATCTGTGATATTTAAAAAGCTGTAACGGATGAAGAAAACAATGATGCTCTCAATATATTGAGATTTGTCCAGGTGGAGATTCCTTTCCACACATATAGAGGTAATTTATAAAATTTTATTGTCTGGTTTCGTAGGGGATCAGAGTAGTTAAGTGCCTAGATCGCTGAGATTCTATGCTGATGATCCCGGGTTCAAATTCAGCTGAAGCAGATAAATTATATTATCAGTAAACAGCCCCGAATGGACCCTGTGGGACATGCAGTCTCTCCTGGGGTCCATCCAGCCTCTATTAAGCGGTTACCCAGATTGGAATAAAACCACCAGTTAAATCCCTCTCATCCTTCCTAGTTCCTCCCACACACGAGTGTTGAGCATGAGGAATCCCGACACTATTTGAAGCGTGGGTTAATTATGAAGCTAAGTTTTAAAATAGTAAACATGGGTTAGTATCCAGGTGCACAAGCTCGTGTTTTAAAGATCCCTCTGATTAATACGAATTAACTGATGTATCAATGCAGTAAAATGCTGTTGAAGTAGATTTTAAGAAAAAGAATCAATAGACATTCAGGTTAGTTATGAAATTTCAAAAAACAGGTTCTTTGCCTTATTCTTTTGCTATTTTTTTATCTACTTATTTAATATTTAGGTTATGACTTTTTTTTATTGATTCTTAAAATATTAACACTCCTTAAAATTTAACAGTTTTTAAAGTCTGTAAATTTTAGGTTAGGGGAGTACAAATTATATGGAGATAGAAGCGCAGGTAGGCATCGTATCTTTCTAACTTTAGCGGCGGTGCAGAAGTGGGTGGATGAAGCCGGTATTAAAACAGGGTTAGGTGGGATTTTCTTGCTTAATCCCGCACTTGTTTCAGATCCCTGGATTCAGACCAAAGTCCCCCGTGAGCCCGCCCCCCTGCGAAATTACTTATTGAATAGCCTATAACCCTACAATACTGCCGTTATAATCCCCCTTGTAATAATCCAGCTTTACAGAAAGACAATATTTAGGAATGGAATTATCGAAGATGTACAAAAGGGAGACTTATCGGCTTTCCCCTGAGGATATTGAACCGGTATAAAATTAACCATCTCAATTAGTTATAACATTTTCTTGCATTTATTCTATTTATTTATATATTAAAAATGAACTTACATTTTTGATTGTAGCGTGAAATTCCGTTCTATGTGCTTCACAACTTCCCAACAAGACCTTTAGCATCGATTTTGTCTCTTTATATAAAAGATTAAATAAAGATCCTATTTAATAAACAACTAATAGTCAGTCAACCTTGAGAGAAGAGAAAGATATATCTCTTATTCATTACTATATCTCAAGTATAACGATCTCAGGTTGGCATCACATTTTGTTATTTAAATATTATTCAGATCAAAGGATCTGATTTTTCCCAGAGATATATATGTATATTTATGTTGTTTTTTTTCCATTTTCGGTGGGCGAATTCTTTATTTATTAGTTTAAAATAACAGAAGTTAAAGCATTAAACAGCAATAAACAGCTGGTTAAAGTAACAGAAAGAACATGAGTGAAACTATCGTTTTGATATCCTACTAATATTATAAATGCGAATGTTTGTATTTATGTTGGTTACTCAACTACGCAAAAACTACTGAACGGATTTGGATGAAAATTATTGAGTAAAATAGGCATATAATACATCATGGGCTACAGCAAGGACAAATTTATATGTGGGCATGGGGGCATATGTCCCCCTCTTATAGTACATAATTAAAGGCATATCAGGAACTTAGCATCTTGAAATATGTAGATAGGTTCTTTGTATAGTTTAAGAAAGAAATTTGGATAATTCCACCCCAAGGGTTTCCCCTTTAATATAATAGATGTTCGAAGATTGTATACAATCAGCCAGTTTTGAAGTTAGACATCTGAAATTTTGGATGGACGAGTAACTTATATTTAAAAAAAATAATTAAACTATTTATTTTAAATGATCTTTCCCGAAACTTTATGTGGCAGACCAAATTCCTTGCGAGCGAAGCCGTGGGCAAAAGCTAGTAGATTATAAAATCATGAATCCAGAGAAATAACTAAATGTATTCAAAGCTTCATTTCAACAGCCCAAAATTATAATGTTACTAATTTTTATATGAATCAATTGCTGAATATCGATAATATATGTACTCATAGGTACTATGTTTTCCAATTAAAAAAATCTTCTGAAAATCTAAGTGTATTATTTTTTTTTTTTAAATGCATGACGGAATTTTCATCATTTTGAAAATTTCAAGATACGAGAATGACTTGTATCCGGTTGTATCCGGGCTAATTTTTTTTTATTTCATAGGTTCGTCTCTCCTATTAATAATAATATGCATTATAGCCTTCACATTCGAGTACAACTAATCTAATTTTAGAGTAATTGTTGTAAATTAATTAAAAATGGAAACATTTTTGTACTATTACAGTCTTTTATAATATTTTAAATATTAACAATAGAATCAATATGTTTTAGCTTAGCCCAATATATTTCGAGGAAGTTTAGGAGGTAGTGTGGCTACATTGAAAAAATTCTGGCAACCCACTCGGTGCCATTGTGACTACCCTATGCATAATTCAGCCAATTCGGAAGCATGTTCTTGTGAAGTTCTAGGCAATGTGCCAGCCCCTTCCTGTCACTTCATGAGAAGAATAGTGGGTGTCTTCAGTTTAATATCAAATAAATTCATCTAATGGGGAAAATTATCAGTAGTATTTAAATAGAGGATACTTCGTTAGGCTAACATTGACGTTTTTACTAAATCCTTGTAGATTAGAGAAGAGGATAAGAGTGGAAAAATACAAAAAAGAGGATGGAATGGATGTCAAGGTTGAAGCTTGAGTAGTACATTTTTCTATTTGTTACCCTACCTTTTGGTCCAACCCCAAAGACTGAATTTAAGTCACAGATACCATATAAAGGGCGATAAGCGAAATATAATATTCATTCGGATCATTATCTGAACGCGCAAATTTCACTTCTAAAAATCTCGATGATAAAAAGCCGTTAACGTAAGGAGAGAAAGTTATTGGAAAATAAATTAAAACTCAGTTTTGCCTGTTTTTTTCTTAATGATACGATTTTATTTAATCAATTTAAAGTTAAGTATTCTAATTATACCCGAGATAATGCTCCTCGTGATTATATATCTAAGCACTGCCTAGCTAACGAAAACGTTTTAAGTTTATTTATTTATAAACTAATAATATAAGGATTCCCAATCTGATATTTTAAACAATTTTTCCAATTCTTAATTCGCACCGTTAATATTTATCTGAATATTCAGAATTCATATTTAACCTAAAGCTGTGTGGGTTAATCCAGGATATGTGTGTGACAACTTTCTTTGTATTTGTGAACACAGGATCGATTTGTACCATACTCTGTCTTTTTATGTGACCCTATTCGTGTAGAATAGAATTCCGAAAGCAACGCGGATCCAATAGGGTATTTTTGTGTAGGGAAAATAAGGAAAAAATACCTAATAGGAGGAATTCATTTTTTTTATATAATTTTCACTGCAAAGAATATTTTCTGGAAATCATCTGAAGAATACTCGGGTTACATATATACATATTTAAGAAGATGACACTTCATTGTTCTAAACCAATTCTTCGTCATGTTAAGGAAGAATTTATTTAACTTAGGTGGATTGATAACGGATTTGGATAGTGTCATGTCATGTTGGGTACAAAGCGGATAGCCCAAATTTCAAGAATTGGTTTTATACATTTTTTTCTAGGTTACTCAAGCAAGGCTTTGTGCTCCCGAAACTTCGCGTTCGGAACCGAATAATAAACTATAAGAAATAAGGCGGGGAAGTGTCTTTTTAGACATAATTCCTAGAATAAACAGGTAATTATTGTGAAAAACTAAAAAAACATATCCGCGTTTGATCCTGAACTCTTCATATGTCTTCTTCTTTATTTACCAAGATTTAGTTTACGGACTTAATTCGTACCGGTTATTTTTTATACAAAATTGAAAGACGTACTTGTAAATAACATATCAATTACCCGACTATAGTCTGAATCGTTGGGAAAGGGATATGAAAAATGTTTTAACAAATATTTTTTTTAAGGGAGGCTTCCGGTGTCATATGCAAGTATAAACAAAAGGGCAACTTCAAAAGTTAAAACCGCTGTTTGAGGTGATGTGCTCGGAACGTGTACAATGGGATCCAATTACTACGAAGCTGGAGGGAACGGGTTTCAACAATTAGCTCTTGTAAGTGAGTGAGGGCTTGATAAAGCTGCGGGAGATTAGTCGGAGATGAAAGAGGCCATGTATGAGGGGCCAGATTAAAACTGGATATAAAGGTATGGATAGTCTTCTTCATCTGACGTTTCGTTTCATCTTTAGTCTACGCAAATCTATGGCCAGTGGTTTGCTTCGATCTTCTATACAGAAATCCACCGCGTTAAATATAGTAAGTTCTCATAATAGCCTGTTAAAAATCTTGCAAAGAAATTATTTTGCTATGTTAATTGAAAAGACCTGTTCCACTACCTCTCATGGAACGTTTAGGGTTCAGAACATAATAGATCCTGTACTGTTTCTACTGGCTTGAAAAACATTGCTTATATTACAATTCCATTTCAAGCCCAAAACTATGAAAATGAAGGGATTCAGCTTCCCTCAATGCAATTCCATCATTTTTCTCTTTTTATGATTCGATTTAACTTCTTATTCACCGGAGATCTATTGCACTGCAGATCTATTGACATATTTTTTTCTCAGATGTTTAAAATTGAAGTTATTTAGTTCTTATAGCTTCGGTCAAGAAGCATAAAACTCTTTTTTGGTGAAGTTTCAAGGTTTTAATGTTTTCATGTTTTTGCCCTAACAGTGAAATACATGATTATAATTAATTAATGTAAATAGTTATACGAATTAAAATCACACACAAGCTTGAACATAAAATTAAATGATTTATTATTTATACCTAATGATTGAACAAATATCAAAAATACAGTCTCAATGAATATTCTGTACTTACACATTTATTATGGAATATAAATAATACAACAAGGTATTTAGTGATATTTCATACTTTTTCTTTTTTCTTTATTTATTTTAACCAGTAGATAACAACTGTTATCTAATAAACGAAAAAATGCCTCGGAAGAATAAGCATAAATCAGTCAATATGATAATTAAAATAAATACTTTTCATTTAAAAAATAAATCAAATATATTATTTATGAATAAATTCATGCCAGAGGAGAATAAAACTGGCAAATTACATTTAAAACATAAAACAGGTACAACAATAAAAGGAAAAGTTATATTATATTCGGAAAACGCAAGAATGGACAAGTGAATTCTATATTAGATTAGATTTTACTAGCCGGAAAACCCCTGTCCGCTTTACGGGAGTTAACTCCCATTTTACTAATGATACAACTGCTATCCATCAACGACAATAGTTATTTTGTGTATATAAGTATGAAAGTTGTTGAAATATGTCCGGGTAGAGGTTTTCCACCACCCTCTCAACAGCGCTGAAGAAGACCAGCAAAGTTGGTCGAAACGTCGACTATTTAATAATTTCTCCCTACTTTTAAAACATTTATTGGCCTCTTTCGCACATATACAACTGTGAATTTAATTGTATCACTCGTTACTCGAATTGTGTAACTGTAATTTACATGTATTCGGTAGATCAGATTGTATTATTTTGTTTATGGTTTTTTTTTTCAATATAGTTTAAGCAGGTGAAAATAATTGTCTTCTTTATTGCAGCATTCAGATTTGTACTTCTAATTAGTGCCTCTTTTCCCCATTTATATAATTTATTATTATAATATGTTCATCAGTAAAACTAACGCTTTTACGATCTATTTTTATTAATCCACCTTATAAAATATTACACGGTGATCACTAAAAACATTTTGGAAAAAAGAGATGAAATATGTTTACTAAAAATCTTTGTATAATAATATAATAAGCTATACCCGTTTTGAGAACAGTTAGATAAAAGGCGATAGGTCTCCGAGTTTGAGACTCGTTTCGTGATTTTGAGAACGTCTGGCCATACTTGAGCGTTAAACAAGGGAGGTCACAAAAAATATAAAAGCAGATGGGGTGTTCACAGATACAACTTGAACACAATAGCAATCCAAGTGAGATGTGGTTTTTAGAGTTTGGTGTCTCCGTTACGGTCCGTTCCGCTTTACACTGTAAAATAAAATGTTTAATATTTGTTTTAGGTTGGTCCCATCCCTCCTAAAAACCAAGGCAAAGGCAAAGCCACTAAATGTAAGCTCCCGCAAACAGCGGTAAGACACAATTGCCTTATATTACCCTATGGCAAAAGAAAGCCTTAGTAATATATTTTTTTTTAATTTTATATAATTGCATTTTTAATGTAAATAAATAATTATTCTGTATTATTCTCTCCTTCCAACATTGCCATATATATATCATAAAATTGAAAACCAGTAATTCTTATCCACATTACTCTCTTAAAATGCCCCTGGTGCAGTAAAAGAGATCCCATATATTATCATATATTATTATATATACATGTTTTTAATAAAAAATATATAAGTTTTAATTTTATTACATTATAAAGCAGTTATATCTCAGGTTGAATTAAACTTTGGTAAAAATAAAAGGTTATAGAAAAGAATCTCAAAGTTGACTAGGTACTTTTAAAAAATACAGATCCTCACATGTGTATTAATACCCAATTTATTCTGAATATATTGTATGAATAACTCAAATTATGCTTTAACTCATGAATCAAATAGTCATATCATCGGGATGAAATGATGCTATCTAGTTTATTATGTAATAAATCTGGTCAATTTCCTCTCTTAAATAACCCATTGGCGGTATCACTCCATCAGCCAAGTTCCTGATGTGGCAATATCCTGAGCGATACTGATGTCCTATATCGCTTAGGGATAATCGTTTTTACCAAGTTTTTGAAAAAAAAATCGAAACCCCCCTAATAATCAATGACATACTGATAGCTGGAATGTATAAAAAAAAAAGAACTTTTTTTCCATTGGTATCATCAGAATTAGGTAATATCAACTCCAATCTAACAAATAAAAGCGATTGGAAACAAAAAACAATTTAATTCTTGTTCTTATGTACGACATTAATTGGATTTGTGTCTGCAGCGAGCTGAGTTTAAAACGGTAAAAAAATAATATAATTAGGAAATGACGCCTTTCATCACATCATTGAAAAAAATAATATTGATAAAAACTTTATTGTGATAACAATATTTTTTTTGAAATGATTATTTTGAAAATTTTATAACTGTAGCTGTTCTTCTCGGATCAATACTATATTTATTGAAAATTGTATTAAAAACTTCTTGGAATAGTTTTTTTGATCCTAGAAATACTTAAATATTAATTAGCAATATTCAAGTTCAGTACGCCGATAACTATTATACCGTTCGCACAATTGCAAATAGTTGTTTGGTATAGCAAAAGAAGAAAAAAAAAGAACTTTTTAATGCATTTTAAGTTTTACCAAAGTAGTGATTGGATATTAACTACTTATTTTTAAAACACTGTTTTAACCAATAGCTTTCAACTCATGATTACATTCTAACATATATTCTTGAATGATGATGAAAATAAATTGTTTTTATATTATAAACTATACATTTATATAAAATATATTTCAAAATAAATGAAACTAGGCGGAGAGTGGCCTGTTTTACGCTCGATCTACAGGAACCAATAGCAGTAAAGTGGAATAGTTAGGGCCATTGGTTGGTTCGGTTTAGTGGTCCTCTGGGTCCTAAGGTAATGAATGCTCTCTGTCTCACATTTCCGAAAAAATACAATTACTAATCTACATAGTACCCTTTCTAGGGTATAGGGTATTTAATAGATACATACTATTAATTTACCAACATCATTTCGTCAAAAAATAAGGCAAAAATCCTTTCTAATTTAAAATAAATCACTTTAAATAGACATAATGGCTATTTCAATTCCACTGTATCATATTTAGAAGCAGACAGAAAAGCATGAATTCTCATCTTGCTAAGCCGAAATTACAGCAGTAATTTTCAATCCAGTAGTTCGTAAATCAGAAGGGTAAGCGCAGTTGATAAATTTAGAGCTTCTCATAAAACTAAGACCTTGAGGTATCTGTATTTTTTTCTCCGGTCTTACAAATTCCCTTTATACGTCATTAAAATAATTGATCATTTCACCTTTACCATATAATGGTTTTTGCAACAATGTAAATGTTTCATATGTATATTTTTAATTATTTAAATTACTCCTTGGCACGAAAGTGAAGGTTGTTTTTGTTCAGAAAGTGAAAAAAAAAGTGATGAATACATAAAAACATACTAGAGAACGAGAAGCCAGAGGATACAAGTGAGAATTAAATGGCAATGAAAACACACTTAAAATTAAAAATATTCTATTAAACCTTGTGTCCTGCGTCTTAACACACCTCAATATTATCATTTACTAAATTCATACACGGATATACCTCTATCTTTCTGACAATTGCTTTTACTTTTATGACAATGTTTACCTTTACTATAATATTGTAATTTGTATACATGGTTGAGATTAATATTGGTGATATATAAAACAATAGCTGTAATATACAAAAAAATATCGAATGTACAAAAAGGTTTGAATCTTATCTTTTTTTATTGCTAGTTCGGCCTCTTTTGCCTTCAATATTGGGTAACTAGCAAGTGTACCCTTATGGTACCTGATAATGTCCACTACCCTTGGCCAAAATATTTCACAACCTGTACAGCGGGTTCGTTTGAACTACATAACTATTTGTAGAGGCGCATGCCGCCTATGTATCATTTTCTCGTGACACGTGTCATTTTCGAAATATTTGGCTTATGAAGTTATCGTATAAGCAATAACTCTATTTTTTCCAATGTCTAACTTACGCAGTATGATAATTACATGATTCCCCGATGTACAAGGGCTCTGTAGATCCTACTAATTTATTTTATGTGCATAACAAATAATTAATAAAATAAGTCATTTTTAAATTTACGACTGTGGAGGAACTGATTATTACCGATTAACCCGAAACTTCAACTTCCTATATGTGGATTATTATATTATTGTTTTTAGCCATAAATAGATGGAACTATGGAATTGTTTTTTGCAGGACACGAGGAGGTTTGAGGTTTGTTCTTTAATTTTTTATAAATTATTACAGCTGATATTAACATTATTACATTGATATACAGCCATAATTTTTTTATGAAGGATAAAATTGGTCAGGGGGCGTAGTAAATAATAACAGTAAATAAGAAAAACTTATTGTTTACTATTGCCTACCTTTCGGCCTGCGGTGTAGGCCATCTTTAAGGCTAAG
This sequence comes from Arma custos, assembly GCA_037127475.1. Lineage (NCBI taxonomy): Eukaryota > Metazoa > Arthropoda > Insecta > Hemiptera > Pentatomidae > Arma > Arma custos. The sequence goes on along the minus strand of CM073760.1, from coordinate 93,439,753 downwards.
AAAGAAAAACCGAAAATTGTATAATAGTTTTTCTAATAAAATAAAATATAAGTAATAAATAGAAAATAAATAAAATAACAATAAATAAAATAATAGTTTTCTTAGTGGCACCAATAATCAATAAGTTCGGGATGTATACTCGTAATATCGATTTAAAGTTCTGGAATGTCGTATATTAAGAATGGCATAGCGAATCCGTTGTAGCTCCTATAATTTGCAGTAAGAACTGCATATAAAGATATAATTTATTAAAATAGAGGAGCGAAAGCTTAAAACTTTCATAAAAATTCCAGACTAAAAGACTTAAGTATCTAAAGGAAACCAAAAAAAAAAATAAAACTGTCAATTATTTGCTTATTCAGGGATATTGAAGACAGAAACAGAATAATAGCAAAGGGAATAAACGAATAAAGCTCATCAACTCAAACGCACTCAAAATTAAGCAAAACACCAACCACACACTCTACCACCAACAAGGCCTAAATGCAACTACTTATAATCCTATTAAGTCAAAATTAATATTACTTAAATAACACTATTGAAAAACATAGTATTTTTATATTAATAAATAGGACGAAGTTGCAACAAATGAAAAGTTACTTTGGAATCAGCTGATGTTGTGTTGTTGGCAACTGCCTGGTCGCTATGCGTGCTCAGCTAACCCGCACTGCCTGGCTCTGGGGAATATCGGCAGTTAAGTGAGCGAAAAAATAGTGTTCAGTCAGAGCAATCTTTCTTGCTGAGCATCTTCAAGTCCCTGTTTGATGAATCACTGATCCCTTCTGGTACGTACTTAATCCTTAATTGATTAATAAGTTATGCGAAAAAAGTATATCTTTTCATCGTCCAGAACAAAATAGCAATGATTCATTTTGAAGATATTGTTGGAATTATCTATCTAACAATTTATATTTACATTTAAATTTAAGTTTTTTCAGGATTTAGAACGGTAGTGGATAGTCAAATACCTTATTATTAGTGACACATATTTTATAGGACTCATAATAAATATCAGAGATGCTAGATTCATATCAGATACCGTTCTTCTATCTCATGTGTAAGTTCACATGAGATAGAAGAATCCACAATAGTTGTAATGGTTTCAATTTCTAATTTCAAAAATGTAAGCTTATCAATATTATTTCATAAAGTTCCCTTAAGAAATGTGTACGTGTTTTAAATATAATTATTCGTATATAAATTTATAGAAATGCACATGAGATTTTATTATTATATAATAAATTCCTTATTTTATTGAATTGGCATAAAGAGTAGAATATCTGACTCAAACATGATGTTAGGTAATGAACTTTGTAGCAATTATTAGGTTGTGTGAACTGTCGTACAAAAGCAACTGCATTTATTATTTTATTTTTATGAATCTTTGTTTGGTTCGTTAAAATCCTGTTAATGTGTAACCTGACCTGTAACCACTACGACCCGTGGACGATTCTGGAGTTCAGTACATGGTAGAAACTGTACTGTTTCATGGACAACAGTTCTGCAAGGAGATGACTTGTTATAGGTCAAGTTCAACCCCCAGGTTATTCACCCCTTATTTTGGATACTCTATTTTTTAAATATTTTATAGAGCCTGGGTGAGTCTCAGGAGATCCCATTTGATCCATCTCCCACCACAGACTAAATAAAAGTAACTGCCTGCGGCGGGATTTGAACCAGAATTTTCGGCATGGCTACTTAGTGCTCTACCACTGAGCCACCCCGCTCCCTTAAAGTGTCACTAATCCTAAGTGTCGGTTAATGGTTTCTTTTGATTGAATTTTTCTATTTTGCATAATTCATTACATTAACTTTTGTTGAACTACTTTACTATTACTAATATGTTCTATGTATTTATTAATCTTTCAAGAAGACCGCACAACATTGTAACGTTGGAAACATTTAAAACTATTTGTAGAGTGTAAATAAGTACGAATTAGCTGATGTGGTAATTTTATAATATGTTGGTTTTTATATTTTCATATTTGTTTAGAAAAGTGAGTTGTGTTGGTAAAGTATGAAAACATTATCCCCGCCATCCAGCTGCCTAAAATAATTTTGATTCATTACGGTCTAGCCACTGACTCACCACTCCTTGTTTTTGTTTTACATCCGGAATCGTAAAAAAAAACCAACTCCGAATAGATTACTACACACAACGCAACTCATAAAAGTTAAAACAAGGATGATTGTTTGAGGGCTAGGGTGTTGGGGAGTTGATAAAGAGAAGAAGTAAGGCTGGGAGGAGTTGGGAAAAGGGTTCGTGACTCCTTAACTGGGTCGTAGGTTGCGTGGTAAGGGCTGTAGTAAGGTGGGGGGACGGGATACGAAAAGGGGGGGGCCGTAAAAGGGAATCAAATGAGTTCTAGGTTTGAAAAGGCCTCTTCCACAGCTTGCGATAATGCAAAAACTACATTGAGATGTTTATTGTTGTCTTGGTTCTCATTATATAAGTTTTATTGATAATCATACTGTATAATACTGTAATAAAATGTACACTAATTTTTTTAGCATCCATATATACAAAATAAGTGGTCAAGTCAAATTTTGTCCGAAGATAGTTAACTATAGGCATCGTGAAATTCTAATAGTTTTTGGATTGAACACTAGGAATTTTCGCTGTATAGTCTTGGTCACTGTCCATGTTTCGAAAGTATATGGAATAGGAGGCTTATTAGTACTTTTTTATGTTTTTTTAGTGGCCGTGCTCATTAACCAAGGAGCACTACTTCATCAATTGTTTTTAATTTTTAATTCAGGATCTAAAAAGTTCATTTTAAAAATATTAGAAGGAATTATTCATGAAATAATGTAAAAAATATAATTTTACAAACCTGAGGAAAAAATATGATAGATTCATAGTAAGGATGAGCTAAGACATACTTAATAGTGATGCTGGGGTAAAAATATCAACTTTGAGATATGATGAGATAAAGTAAAGTGAACGATAACAGTGAGGTTACAATAACCAGTACTAGATGATAATTATAGATAACAGAAATTTGAAAGATTCCATCAAGATATATTACAGTGAATTTTAAACCCTTTTGACTTACACCCCACCACATACACTAGGTTTAATTTATGAAATTCTATCAGAGATGTTGTATATACATAATAAGTAACACAAAACGTAAAAAATACATAAGATCTAAGGTTACTTACTACTTTAATCTTTCACAATTTTCTTAGGATGTTAATTTTTTATTAATATCAGTAATAAAACAGTTAAAATCCGGCTGATATTAATGAGGTAGATTGAACTATCGCATTGGAAACTCGTGGAGTGGGCAGAGCAGCCTGTATCCGACAACTGTGACGGGACACGAT